>CAJUYI010002534.1:0-11724 GCA_910591695.1 Galerucella pusilla | reverse complement strand
ATTACGTTATTAATGAAAGCTGTTTGAGGATAAGGACTTACTGAAATAAATATGGTCCAGTTTCAATTGTACATCTATTAGGTGATTGAGGTCCTAATTTTCTAAATAACATTTTAGCTTGATTTTGGTAATCTAGTATACTCCTTCCAGACTGAAAATAAAAAAGTATTGTTTTGTTTCATATGTTTAGGGAATTTTCTACACAAACCTGTTCATCTTCTTGCATAGTGGCAGCTAGGGGTAGTCCATCTGCCACCCTGGCAATCATTGTCATTAAAACCATACTTTTTACTTTTAAATGTATACTATTTCCAAATTAATTCACTTCTGTTTCAAATGTAGGTTATATTTTATTTACACGTCATACTGAACACGTCAGTTACTTCTTCTTTTTTAGGTTTTTAAATCGAGATTTTTGGACACTGCTTTCTTCTTCTCTGTACATCACGCTCGTTTGAACTACTGGTTCAATTTTTTGTCATTCTAATCTAACCTAAAAATTAGTTTTTGTTAAATGGTAGTTTTTTGAATGTTTAAAAAAGAACGAAGCTATTATTAAATCACTGTATAAAATTGTATGTGGTGAAAATGTCTGAATCTACATCTAAAATCATTTTACCTTTTAGTAAATCAAATGATAAAGAACAAGATAAGGTAATATTATCATGGTAACTCGTATATATACATATCTCTTATCGATACACTTGTTTTTTTAATACATACATACATATCCTTTTTTGTTAAGTGTTATAACTAAAAAACTGTAAATTCTCTTGTCGTTCCATATTATTTATTGTAGTTTACCCTACCATTGGACAATAAGTTATTATAAATGAATTTCTCTAAAGTATGTATTCACTGATTTGTTAATTGTATGTTGAGTTTATCGAAGGTCATCAGTATTAGTTTTTTGTAAACAATGTATATGTATTTTCTCCAGAAATTGTTGGAACCTTTCGGTTACATACTTCAGGTCCCTGGGAAAAATGTACGGTCGAAATTATCGAGTGCATTTAATTATTGGTTGAGGATTCCGAATGAAAAGCTGCTACAAATTAGTGATATTGTCCAGATTTTACACAATTCTAGTCTATTGTAAGTGATTTATCGTTATATAGCCATAATTTATATGCAGAGCTTACCTTTGTTATGATTCACAAATTTGATTGCTTTTTCAGACTTGACGATATTCAAGATAATTCAATATTAAGACGGGGTATTCCCGTAGCTCATTCAATATATGGAGTAGCTAGTACAATTAATAGTGCAAATTATACATCTTTTATTGCCTTAGATCGAGTCAATGACTTGAATCATTCTAAAGTAGGTTTGCAAAATGTATAATTATATTTTAATAATTAAAATCTATCTTTGGCAGGCAATATCGATTGCTTTGGAGCAAATTTTGGAACTTTACAGGGGTCAGGGTATGGAAATATATTGGAGAGATAATTTCACTTGTCCTACAGAAGATGAATATAAGCAAATGGTGATACGAAGTGGGTAATTTTTGCATTAAATGAATATTTTTAAACAAAATTTTTAATATTGTAGAAACTGGTGGTCTTTTTATGTTAGCTATAAGATTGATGCAACTTTTCAGTGAAAATAAACAAGAATTTACCAAAATTACAGCAATTTTAGGACTTATATTTCAAATACGAGATGATTATATCAATTTACTATCAAAAGATGTGAGTAATATTAATTTTTTTAAATAAAAAATTGGAAATTTATAAAATATTTTCAGTATATGGAACATAAAAGTTATTGTGAAGATTTAACTGAGGGTAAATTTAGCTTTCCGATTATTCATGCTATTCGAAGTCAACCAAACGACCAGCAAGTTATTCGTATCCTTTTTGTTGTGTCTTTTAATCTTTCTTACCATTGAACATTTCACATTTCCTTAATAAATTATAAGATATTCTTCGTCAAAGAACCAAGGAACCCGAGGTGAAAAAATATTGTGTATCTTTGTTGGAAAAGTATGGTAGCTTTGAATATACTAGGAAAGTTCTATCAGAATTACAGAATGAAGCTAGAGAGGAAATTGAAAAGCTTGGAGGTAACCCTCATATGGAAGAATTTTTGGCATCGTTTTATAAAATGTGAAAATTTATTTGTATACCCATATTTTTGTATTGTATTGTTTGTTGAATAAAAAAATGTGTATAATATTCATAATAAAGATGTTTCTATTCAGTTTTCTTTATTTAAATTACATTACCTTGTAGTAATCTATGGTAAAAAACATTAAAATATGATGCACCAACAAAAATTTAATCAATTTTTAAATTTTTTGGCAATTTTGTTTACTAATTACTTGTCAAAAACAACCCATAACCTCAATATCTTCTTTTTTAGACAATATCCCAGGGAATAATCTCACAGAGTACAATGGTGTACTCTGTGATAATCTACTCATACCATAGAGTACACCATCTAACAAGAGACGAAAGCTTTGTCGGTTCCTTTGAAGTCGGACTTACACGATATTGAGCGGAAATACGTCGAGGCATTGACACATAAACTACTTGATACACTGAGAAAAGTAACACTACACTAAGAAAAATAGTAGTGTTGATGAACATCCCTCCCAATTGGATCCTATTAACATGAGAACATCTTATTATTTATCTCATCAGTGTAATGAGAAGCGGCTCATTTTTAACCTAATCTGAACTGAGACTGAGAGGAATTAACGGAAGTGTCGACTTGACATTGACAGATAAACTATTTAATTCACGCATATGCACACAAATTTGAAATTTGCGATCACGAGAACTACTTTCTTTCGCCTCTTGTTAGATGGTGTACTCTGTGCTCGTACTGAAGGTGTATGTCATGGTATGGAAACTTGAATGACCGATGCTGAGACTCTCAAGAGTGAGAAGGAGATATTTTTCCTTGTCTGTTTTTAGTTCGAGAACAGGTTGATTAGGCGTTAGTGTAGCTGATGGAAGTGAAAGATGTCAATTGTTATTTGTTCCCTCATCTCTCATCTCACTCCCCTACGTATGCCCATATTGTTATGATTGTTATTTTCATTTGTGTTAAATTGTGTTTATTATTGTGCTTGTTGCTAAAAACTTTTTATAATTAGTTCAGTGTTCTGTTTAAGACTTGGTAAGTTTGTTTGATTATTTTAACGATTTCATAGTTTCTCTACTTTTATCATAGGTACACGTGGTGACATGCTGGGGCAACTAAATTGGTGGTTGAAACACTTGTAAATGTACAGTATTTTTTTTAATAATAAAATTTATTTAAAAATATACTTCAAACGTCTCATTTCTATTCCTATATATATATTATTTAGTTTGAGTAAATAATATATTAAACAATATTTATCTTTGTGTGATAATTTTTCCAATTTTATATTAAAAAAACAGTTCACATGAAGTGAATATTGAATCTTGAATCAAACTAGTAACTGCAGGCTGAAAGAAAAAACGCTATACAGTAAGTATAAACAAAGAACAAGTAACTTGGAGTATTGTATCTATGAAGAGTAAAATTAAATGTATGTTGCCATTCACATAAACAACATGGCTTTTCTTCAATTTCCATGTACACGATAACTATTTCACATTTTCAAGCAAAAAGTTATCTTTTAAGCATCGGCTTATTGGAATTTGATTGAAAATGTGTAATTGTTAGAGTGTAAATGTAAATAAAATACCTAAATTCAGTGTGATAGTGATAGTTACTGAAATATTTAAATTTCCCGCTATTCCCGTCAAAGCTGTAGAAATCAGCCAGTAGGAATATTTGAATTTCCCCCTACTTTGTAATGTCAGTTTTAGTTCGAGAACAGCTGGTTTGATGGCGATAATTTGACATTTGAAATCTCAAATTTTAACCTTGCAGTTTCCTATCTATCCCTCCCCTAATCTATGGTGTATGTTAATATTATCTCTGGGCTGGGTACTGGGTACTCTGTCTGAGCCTGCCATTAATTATTATTTTATTTATTTCAATTTGGGGTATATTATTCTTATTCTCACAGTCAAACTATGACTCAGCTTTTAACTAGCTTTGTTATAGTCCAAATGTATAAAAAAAGAAGCTCATTTTCAGGAAATCAATTGTCAACATATTTGATGTTTATGTCAATGTCAGTTTTTATATTAGATTTATCCTTACTGGAAAATTTTCGATTTGATTTACATTGAAAATTTTTTAAATACACTAAGTTTATGAGAATAATTATAAAACAATGAGTAGAAGAAACAACGCTGGTCGTTTTGCTGCATTACTTAGGAGCTATCCGAACTATCTTCAAGATTCAGATTCAAATTCAGATTCAGACAATGAATCTGGGGGTATGACAGCGGCATTAGTAACTCTCATGCAAGCTGCAATTGCACAATCCACACGAAAATCCGCTAATCCAAAACGTAAACGTAATACGACCAAAAAACCTGTTACAAAGAAAAAACCATCTACTACAAAAAAATCGACCAAACGAAATGGAAAAAAAGAAGCTACTGTTAGTGCTGTTAGTTCAGATTCCGATGATAATGCTATCGCTACTATTGATATATCCGATACACTTGAAGAAACATATGAGAAGAAGGTTGAACAAAAAGTCGACACATTTTTTAAATCTGGATCTTTATTGTCAGATGATGACGATGATGAAGTGGTTAATAAACAGTCAAATACTTCCCCAGCAAAACCGAAAGATTTTTATGTACTTTCAGATTCTGATGAAGAATTACCCTCTACATCAAAGGTAAATGATGTAGTGGAATCTGTAGTGGTAGATCCACCTAAAGATAAAGATGAAGATCTGATGGAAATAGTAGACAAGATATTAGCCTCAGAAGATACTCCTATAGAAATAGAACCTAGTACAGAAGAACCAGACAGTTGGAGTGTATTTAAAAGTAGAACAGAAGAAATTATGGGAAGTGTAACTGCCTTTCTAGATACCTTTAAAAATGAAGAAAAAGAAAAACCACAACCGGAAGCTCCACCTGAAAAAATCAAACTATCATGTCCGATATGCTTGGAAGTTTTAGATGAAAATATTGTACCGGGAGCAACAGTATGTGGACATATATTTTGCATGGATTGTATACAAAAAGTGGCTAAGACTTTAAAGACTTGTCCGACTTGTAGAAAACGTATCACAGTTAAACAAATCCATCCTTTGTATATCTAAACAGTCTTGATTTTTATCTACGTTTACGTGTTGTTTTTAAATAAATAAAACAGTTTGGATTAGTTTTCGTAATAGGGTAATTTTATGATTTTCAGCAAGTGAAGTTTAATTTTTAGCTGAGAACTGTAAGTAGATCGTTCTGTTATTAGTTAGGTGCAATTTTAGTTCGTAATGTGTCAATTTTTAACTTCCATGTTCAATTCATTTTTTATGTTAAATAAGAAATAAAAACAGTAATTTCACAATATATTTAATATTTTTAATCTAAATTCAGGAACCGAGAATTAATTTCAGTAGTATTGTGATTATATTTAAGAAAATTACAGGATCTGAAAAGAAATTACGTTTAAAATTATTTAAATATTGCCGGCGATCTACTTACATTTCGAAATTGTTGACAAGGAACTTATAATATTGAAAATTTTCATTTTGGATTCTTCATTTTTAAAACACAATTTCGATCTGAGATTGTCTTCATCGTCAGTAGCTGAAAAGTGTTGGAAGAGGTTAGTGAATCAAAATTTGAATGTTACTTACGTTGACCGAAAAAATTACGTTCCTCATTTATGATTGTAAATGCATTTAAACATAATAAAGATGTCTCGAAAAGGTTCCACAATGTTAGAGCCATTCTCTTTTTTTTTTTCAATTTATCATTACAGATTTGGAAAATCCTTTTGAGTTGAACATTTCGTTTTGAAATGGCGTAGATGTCATTAGAAAAAATTGTCAGTATTGCATACAGGGTGGCGGAGCAAAAATTAATTTATGATTGAAAACGTCAAATTAGAATGAATATTTTTGTTGACAGTAAATGGAGGGACAAGGCTGAAAAGTCCCTGTAGGTCACGGCAGGTGTTTTTAAGGGGGGGGGGGGGAAATGGCCCCCTAAATCCTGGAAAACGGGGTTCTCGCAAATATCTGGCTAAATATGCGAGTTAGAGAATTTTTTTTCAGATAAAAAATGAAGATCGTCTTATTATCTAAAAAAGTGGTTCTCATCATTTTTTTCGAAAGTTCGATAGTTTTCGAGATAATGAGACCTAAAAGTCTCCTCACTTCAGCTGCTGCTCTGCCTGTAGGGATTCTGCTGTCTATGCAGGGGGTGGACGAATTGTTCCATAACTCGGCAAAAAATTGACATTTTCCGATGATTCAAAGTTCATCGCAATGGGAAGACCTGTCGCTATCATTCCATGTGACTTGCAGCTGGTTCGTACTTGACAAAAATATTTTAAAAAGCTGTCAAAAATTTTTTAAACAAGATTTTGAGACTATTTCATTAATTTGTTCATATTTCTCAAAAAAAATGGTCTTTTATCATATTTTTTTTTATAATGGAACCTCGGGAACTCTTGTTGAATTATCTCTAAAATTTTTTTAATACCTCTCTTGCATTTTGATGAAAAATTGATTTCCAAACCAGAGAAAATTAAAGTCCCTCAAAGGACACTTATGATGCTACTAGTTTCGGTACAATATTACCATCATCAGGCTACAATATAAAGAAATGGTGCACTTAATATATGAAGATCTTATAAAATTAAAAAAAAAAATCTTCAATAAGATCTTCTTCCTCTTCCGTTGTAGCCTGATGATGGTAATATTGTACCGAAACTAGTAACATCCACTGGCGGATCTAGGGAGTATTTCAGGGGGGGGGGCATGAGTTAATGGAAATTTGTAACCAAAGTAATAAAATCCATAGTAATGAATTATATATAAATATATATTAAAAAAAATCTCTGAAATCATTCAAGACCTCCTAAGGTTCCATTATACAAAAAAATTTAGGATCAAAGACAAATTAATGAAATAGACTCAAAGTCTTGCCTAACAGGCAGAACAGCAGCTGAAAAAAGGAGACATTTTGGTCTCTTTATCTCGATAACTATGGAATTTTCGAAAAAAAATTATGGGGACCATTTTTGTAGATAGTAAGACGATCTTCATTTTTTATCTGAAGAAAAATTCTCTAATTCGCATATATCTAGTCTTGATTTAAATCCTGTATTAACTTGTTACATAATAAAGTGTTTTTCCTTAATGTTTTACAAGGTATGTGTGACAAAAATAATTATATATCACATAAAGTGCTTTCTTAACAATTATATCATCATTCAGCTACTGATAATGTTATATTGTGAATCGTTATATCACATTATCTAAGTTCCACTTTCTTTGTATCTATTTAGAATACAATATTAAGTTAAATAAAATATCTTAAGTTTACTTGATAGCTTTACTTATGTAGATAAATATTAGGTGCACACATTTTGTATGAAACATTTTCGTTCAAAGACTGTAATTTATAAATAAATATCGTTCATCGTTCATGGTTGGTTGGGTTTTAAAATTTCAACGTCAAGATCAAGAGATACACTAAAAGAGACTCGTTTTGGATATTTTACGCGCAAGAAGAAAGTTTTTATGGCCGTTAAATATAATGGTTCGAATCATACTATGAATTATGCATTTTTAAATTATTAAAAATGTTGCCACACTCTTTTTTATTTTCGGTACGCTTCATATTAAGAAAGCTCTGTATTTGTAGGTAGATTGGAATGAAGTGTTCACAATTGGAAAAGACGTGTCTTTCTTAGCAGCAATGTGCCTTACGTCTTTTTCTAATGTCCCACTGACAGTTCCCGTTAGGTGTGTTGTTAACGGTCAATTATTATTTATGAAAAGTACAAAAATATGCCCAGATACACGGAAAAACATCAGCATTTTGAATGTACTCAAATATTTTCAGTTAGAAAAAGAAGCTGGTAATTATTTTGCACTATACAAGTATGTTGTCTATTTCATTGAACTGTTAAGGTGCATTTCCACCATTTTCTGAAAGTTATTTGATAGGGCACGTTCACGTGACGTCGCAAACTATTTTGACAAGAGCTCTGTGGTAAAACAAAAAGCGTTCAGAACACGTGGTACTTAATAGTGAGGTTATGTTGATTTATAATGATAGATCGTGTTTGAGTTTAGTTGGTTTTGCTTCAGTGTACTTTTAAAGTTATTTTGATTGTTGAGCTTGCATATTTAATAATACACAATATAGGTTAATAGTTGTTTGTTGTTTGATAATTTTTTATCATTTCTATTGTTTTACCACAAGGGTATTGTCAACTGTCGTGGACATGCCCTATTGGTGGAAATATTCAAAATTAACAGACCTAACCTAACTTTTTCTTCTTTTGCTTTTTTATTTGGGATATTATTTCAGAACGAATAATAATTATAATAAAAGACGATTCAAAGCGCTAAATAGGGGAGGAAGAAAAGATATCCACCAAACTGCCAAACTTAAAAGTGATATGTCACTCATTCAATATTTATTTATTTATCTGTCAGAACTGTCAAAAATGGAAATCAGCTGGATGTCAATGCTAAGAAGTTTTGTGTGAAATTGGACCGAATCTGATCAATCAGAGATCTACAGAATTACCAACCTAAATTCAAATTACTCTTTCAGTGGTTTGTATGATTTTTTTCGAATGACGGATCTGTGCAAATCTACTTTTATTTTTAAACCGTGAGAAACAAAATATAATCTTGCTTTCATCAATACTTATTTTTTTTTCAAAAAACAATCAAACTAATAATGTCGGTAATTGGATTTCGATATCATCTGTTGGTATGGTGGAGAGAAGCCAGATTTGACCGGAAAGGTCATCGTCGGTTACAACGAAATCTATGACCCGGTTTCGAAAATATCCTTTCTCTTTCAAGAGTCTCTTCTTCAATTCGTGCAACAGTATACAGAGTGTCCCAAGCCAAGTTAAAACTATCTGTATATGGCAAAATACTTATAGTTAAATCATGAAAATTTCTACGTTTTGGTTTTCGTATGCGATCTTTTTAACTAAAATATTTTCAAAGATGGCAGCCTTCCGGTTCTACCGGAAGTCGACTGCAACTTTGTTATTTTAAATAGAACACCCTGTATATTAATATATTTTTAAAATCTACGTAAAATTATATTTTTTGAGTTATTATTTTTTTTGTAAATAATTTGTAAGGGTCTGCAACGGTCAATTTTTTTACAAAAAGTTAATAACTCAAAAAATATGCATTTTTCGAAAAAAGTTTTCAGATAAAAGTATACCAAAATTTCACGTAGATTTTAAAAATATATTAATATACAGGGTGTTCCATTTAAAATAACAAAGTTACAGTCGACTTCCGTTAGAACCGGAAGTCTGCCATCTTTGAAAATATGTTAGTTAAAAAAATCGCATCCGAAAACCCAAACGTAGAAATTTTCATGATTTTACTACTAATATTTTGCCACATACAGATAGTTTTATTTCGTCGTGGGACACCCTGTATAATATATTCTCTTACGGTTACAGGACTTGTTGGACGTCTATAAACGATTAAATAGAAATCTGCTTTAATTGATCATCTCTCATGTCTTTACCATAAACAATTTCCTGTTCAGGACAGTAATATTTAGATTTTGGTATTAAAGTAATTCACGTTACATTTGGCTGAATCAAAAAATTATATACAGGGTTATAATTATTGGAATATATAATTTTAGATACTTTTAAAAGATTAACAATACCATAACTGATATTTTTTGGTTACGAGGGTTCATCAAAATATAAAATTGTTCTTCAAAATCGATGGATAGTTTTGAGGCCTTAATACAACAAAAATTAGGTATACTTGTATAAGAAATATGAGAAATTTGATGCTGAATCGAATGGTTTACAGTAGAACATGCTGTGGTAAATAGTTCTACAGCTATAATCAAAAGTAAGGAGGCACAATATTCAAAAATCAAGTTGTTGAATCAAATACTGTCCTGTTCTTCTGTCGAAAAGTAAAAGTAATCGAAAGGAAATTTTTTTCACTTGTTATTAGCATATTTAAGAGCATTTTCTTGTAGTTACAGCATTCTAAGTGCTTAAAATTCTATTGATTGACATTAAAATATTCTTTAAAAAAAATTATCTTACATAAATCAGTACAGAAATGAATAGAAGTATTTATTAGCAACTATTTACCGATTTGTTTATATTTTCCATACATTAATGTTTGTTTTTTTCTTCAAATTATCACATTTTGTTACATGAGAGAGAAGATATGGCGTATATAGAAAGAGATTCTGACGTGGAACAAAAGAAAAAAGTCAGCTGACCTTCTTTGCTAGCAGCAGTTGTGTGTGGTGCGTTATATTCAAACAAAAGTTGAAAATAAAAATAATCAGCCTTTAAAAAACGATATGAAGCAGTCTTTAGTCAGTTTTATGTTGTTTTATAATAAAAAAGATACGATACTTTTAATATCTTGTCACTTCTGATGATCCATAGTGTAAAGATAGTTTAAGATTTAAGTAAGTTTGGTAGACAAAGATATACCAATAGGTAAAAATAAAACATGTAAATACGGTGACAAATGTATTTTTTAACATAACCTAAAAAAGCTTTATACAAAACATTCAACACTTGATGGTGTTGGTTGAAAATGTTGATGGTATTGAATGCATCATGACCCGTCTGAGATGGTAAGAGATGGTATTCACACTGAAATCAGTTCTAGAAGAGCCATATTAGTAAGGCGCTCCGTATGACCCAGAAGGTAACGAACTAGGTCCACTTGGGTATCCAGAAAAACTGGGACCTTGCGAAACTTGGTTGTATTGAGCAACTTGAATAGCTTGTTTAATTCCTTCAAGATCGATTCCAACAACGCGGTATTGGTAGTTTGGAACTCCGTATTGTGGAGATGGTGCTCCATATTGAGAAGATGGTGATGAGTATCCACCACCACCGCCGCCGCTGTTTGATGAGCTTTGTTCTTCTCTAAGCAAAATTTGTCGGACTTGTTCGAGAAGAGCTGGGTCTACAGAGGCTCCTTCGTTGGTTTGACCTCCAGGTGATACTTGGGTGTATCCACCACCTCCGGACAGTCCACCCCCCAAGGAGAGACCGCCACCCCCGAAGGAGTAGCCGCCGCCCCCGCTGGGCCTGCTGTAGCTATAGCCTGAAGGTGGCTCGGCTATGACGACAGCTGCCAGGGCAAAAGCAAAAACCTGAAAAAAATAAACAAAAAAAAATTATTTAATAATTATTATTGTTAATAAAAGGATGTATCTAATTTTATAAATTGAGAAGTTGATTAAATATTGGTTTATAAACAATTAGCAAAGGCTACTTAAGAAGGAGGATGAGTCAAGTATAATACGAGAGTTTATGGTCGTACTAAACAAGCTTTATGTTCACTTTCTAAAGTTACGACACTTTCCCGTGTGGGACAAGAGGAAGTAATTTAAATTCTGCAAGAATTCTTCTTCTTGTACGCAGTTGTGAGAGAACAAGTTTAAAGTTTTATTGTTTAAACAATGCCAAATAAAAAGAGAACTGCTTCCGTGTGCTAAGGTCCAAAAAAAAATATTAAATTCGAATGAATAGTTCAAGAGATGAAAATAAATATTTTTAAAAACGTCGAGACAAAAAAATATTTTAAAGATAAATAAGGTTTTAAGTGAAAAAATTTTTAATTAATTTAGTGGAAAATGTTATTCATGATAGAAAGTTTTG
>CAJUYI010002533.1:0-30691 GCA_910591695.1 Galerucella pusilla | reverse complement strand
TGCCAGATTATGTCAGGTAAGCGTGGTACAACTCGGTAGTCTCCGCCAGAGCAACCAACCGTCATCTAAACTCTGTTAAAAATATAAATAACTGAATATTCTTGCAAAAACAATATATTACACAAGACAACACATTCAATATCATTTTTAGAACTTTAGTTCTTTACGTTAGGTTGGAGCGACCGTGGGTCGCGGCGCAAAAGATCTGACCGTTACGTTACGCTGCTGCGATATGTGCCTTAAGCGCGAGCGCTCTCTCAGTCTCTCTCTCTCGTTTACGAAGCAGCAATTCATATGCTTATAATTAATACTACTGTATATTTCTGTTAAATGAAGTTTCATCCAGAGTAAAGTAAATTCTTATATTAATATGTGTATTTATTTATTGATTCAAAAAAATTTATTATTGCATTTCTTTCGTTCTTCAATTTTGCTTTCTTTATTAATTCTTTTGAGCATTTTTTAAATATTTGTTTCTATTAATTATTGTTCATTCTTTTTAACAGTGTAGATGATGGCTTTAGCAGCCGGTAATACGAAATGTTAGCTTTAATTATTAGAGTACTACAAAAAATTATCAAATTTCAATAATGCAAATAGAAAATGGAACAATTTTTGCGGAAAATAATTGCTTCTTGTGGATGCCCAACTCAAAAGGATGACGTTCAGCCTCATTATTTATTCAGTTTCGAGTTAATATAACAAATATTCAATAATGTATTGTTTATGTGGATACCATCAATTATAATTTTACAACTTTACTTTTATTTACTGGTACATACTTTTGATTCTATTTGGCTAGAAGTTGAATGATATTAAACTAAAGTAATAATCCAAATTTCAAGTCATTTGGCAGCGTCACTTTCTCTTTATATACGATAAAATCAGACATGCTACATTTCTGAATTAAGACTCGCAAAACAAATGTTTAAATTTCACCCATTTGGGACAGCTGACGCTTCCACCACCAGCTGACAAAATTGCAGATTTGAAATTTCAATTTGGTGCAACACTTGGTCTGTTCTATAATGAATATGAATTTTTGAATTAAAAACTTCTTTATAGGCGTTGAACACTTTTTGGGGCGAAGAAAAATCATGGTTTTTTTGTCATCTTCATGCTTTTATTATTAATGAAGTGAATATTTATACCAAAGTCGTAAATTTTGTAAATCTAATGAAGGATCAATTGAATTTCGAAAAAACCTTCACTTATCAGTCAATTTCTTGTTTCCTGGGAAGGTATTATAACGAAATTCCATTTTTTTTTTAATAACTAAAACTATATTTCGATTTAAAATCAATAATTTTCACAATTTTAGACAATAAGCTTAAAGTTAACCGGTAAAAACCGTTAAAAAATCTGTCTATAATGACATATAAAGTTTATTCGAAGATATATAATATAATGGCAGTGTCGCCATATCAAAAGATTTCACTGAATGTTATTTAATACCAGCCACGTGTCGGTGGTTGGCCCGAAGAAAAATTTAATGGTTGAAACCCTTTCAGGACTACATTCGTTTCGAAGGATTATTGAATGAGGCGCGTGTACGGACCACAGATATATCCGGTTTTATATCTACATGGGTTCGAAGGATTTTTATCAGAGACGGATTTTTGACTTTATGCTGCAAAATTGTTGACATCAATTAAAAATTTTCGGTTTTTGTACAAATTTCGGGAGAAGCAGTATACAATGTGAGCCGTGAGGCATGCGTAAATATCTAGAATTCATTTTTTTTTCTCCCATCTAATAGAAATGGTAAACTCAGGTAAAAATTTGGAATATTGATTTTTTTATGCAAATAAAAAGCATTACTTTCACTAAAAAAATAACAAAAGAAAAGGTACTGTGGGGTTGAAGAGATGAATTAGCATTTTTGTCAGTGACGTGAACATTTCTTTTGTACCCTCCGTTGTATTTCCAGAAATATTATAATATGTTTGTTCCCTAGGTCGTTTTAGACATTTAGAAATCTGTATAGGTAGTGACCATGATTTACTTTAAGAAATGTACAAAAAAGATCAGTTTCCAAATGGGAGCAGAGTCATTTTTGAAATTAGCTGATATTTGTGTTTATTTCTCTGGCTTAATACTCAGCCTCAAATTTTGATAGAAACGACCGTTTTCATAACAAACTTTAACACTACTTTAAGTTTTAAAGCAAACTTTAAATAAAAATCGATTTCATAACAGTCTTTATAACTTCAAGTCGACTTTAAGTTAAAGTGGACACAATCGCGACTTTAAACGACTTTAACCTCAAAATTTAAGACAGTCTTCAGTTCGTTGTGTCAGTATTGTGGACAAAGATTCATCATTAGGAAACGAAAAATATATAAACAGAGAATAAATGATTTTGATAATTGGTCAGATGAAGAATTTTCCAAAAGATTCAGGTTAAGCAAACCTGCTATAGTGGCTAGATGGCCAGGGAGTGATCATGATCAGACTATTCTTAATAATAGTCGATTGAAAAATACACATTAGATTCAAAAGTTTTGCATCACCCCAAATCTCCGAAAAAAAATGTGTTCATTATAAATGAATCAGAGATTAATCAAATAATTAGTTTCAATAAAAAAAAACGTGTATATTTGTCAAAAATTTTCGTTATCCAATAATAAACTTGCTTTAAACATAAAAAGTATTCTTAGAAATTAAATACAAATTGATTCTTTTTAAAGAAAAGGTTAAGTAAGAACCTGCATGAGAACTTTTAATAAAGAGTATTCCCACCTCTAGAATTTATGCAAGCTTGAAGTCGCCTGCCCATACTGTTTACCAAATTATTGATATTCTGTTGAGGAATATTTCGCCATTCTTCTTGGGCCGCATGAATAAGCTCTTGTACACTCCTGGGTGGATTTCTGCGTGCTGCCACTGCCCTGGCATGCCCCGAGCATGTTCTATGTGATTCATGTCAGGAGATAGGGCAAGCCAGTTCAAACGATTGATCTGTTCAGTTTCAAGATACTCATTTACAGCTCTGGTCCGATGAGGTCGGGCGTTATCGTCTATAAAAACGAAGGAATTGCCAACAGCTGCGCGCCATAGTCTCACGTGAGGATGTAGAATCTCTCTTATATACCTATCACCAGTCATCGTTCCCTCCACATGAATGAATTCTGTGCGATCATTTAACATGATACCAGCCCAAAACATAGCACTTCCTCCTCTGAAGAGCGGCACGGGGCGAGCATGGGCAAGCTGAGCAACTCTCGTTGGATCCCGCCACACACGTATTCGATGGCTATCTTGTACCAAACAAATCCTTGTCACGTCGGAAAAAAACACCGAATTCCAAAATTCTTCAGGCAAGGCCGCGTGTTCTTGAGCCCACTGTAGTCGGCGTACTCTGTGCTCAGGCTGTAGTCTGGGCACTCTTATTGGTCGGCGACACCTCAAACCTGTCGCAAGTATTCGTCTTCGTAATGTCGAGATCGATACTTGAACCCCCAACGCATGTCTCATATCTCTTTGGAGTGCTGGTATTGCCATGGTCGGGTTTTTTCGGATAGTTAAGTAGATATAGCGGTTCTGCCGCTGATTAGTAACACGCCTTCTACCGCTTCTAGGTCTATCACGAAGAGAATTGGTCTGGAGATACCGGTTCCATACACGAGACACATCACTTTGCCAAACGCCAACTCTGTTTGCCACGAACCTTTGAGAATGACCTTCTCCAACTAAAGCCACTATTCTTGCACGGTCAATCTCACTTATGACTTGACGATTCGTGTTTGCACTTAAAATCGTAAAAATCAAATGCCTTGAATGTTAAAATGATCGCACTAAAAATGTTATCTTACAAAAACAACTGTAAACATCTGTATATTGCAAAAAATATGAAACATACCTATTGAAATGGTCAACATTGATAAACGAGCCAACAAAAAATTGTTAGCGCAAAAAAATTCCTTCGCATCCGAAGAAGGTGATGCAAAACTTTTGAATCTATTTGTAGTTCTGAAGGATGCCAATTCAATTGGAGACTCTGGATATGGAGTTCAACCATATCTCTTGACTCCTCTGCAGGAAACAAATACAGAGGCTGAAAGACTATACAATGAGTCATTAATAAGAACTAGAAATACAGTAGAAAGACAGTATGGTGTCTGGAAAAGACGCTTCCCTATACTATCCCTAGGTATAAGGGTTAACCTGGATATAGCAATGACAATAATTGCAGCTACAGCGGTTCTTCATAATATGGGTATCGAAATGAATGAACCTTTAATGGTTTTGCACTCAATAATCGATTTATATTTTTCAGCTATGTTTACCAAATTCAATTCTTCTTCTGTTGTAAAATTTGTACCCCTAAATCTTTCTCTATTTACTTCACCCATAACACTTTTTCAAGTTGAAGATCAGAAGAAAGCATAAACACTAATATAAATATATAATACGAACATAAGCATAACCCTACTTCAATTGAGAAAATCTCGAAACTGTCATAGTCACTGATACCAACTTCTCTTGATAAACGTAAAATCACACTTTAGAACAGAAATGTTATGAAAATCATTCAACTTTAAGTGAAGTTAAAGTGATAAAGTCACTTTAGCTAAGTGAACTTTAAGCATTTGTTATGAAAACGGCCGTAAGCCCGGAAATTATCAAAGTGCTTAAGTTTTCTTAATGTATATGAGTAATTGGCCTTTTTTACACTATTATCTCACCCTGTATACATATCTTTAAATTAAATTTGTTAAATTTCAGTTAAATAAAGCCTATAGTAGGTATAGAGCAAATAAATTGTCATTTAGTTTGATCAAAAAATCCCTGTAGATCCCTAAAAATGTCCCGGGTGAAGGTGGCGCACCTGCCTGAATATAACGTGTTTATTATTGAAGAGCGTTGCGCGAATCCGCATTCCGAATACGAGATCCAATATTCATGAAACATAAGGGCCGAAATTCTGCGCTGCAACATTAAAATCAATACGTAGAGGACAATATGTATGCCATAATGTATCTGCAGTTCGCTTTTTCAAATGTTATTTTTAATTTTTATCGGCAAAAATGATAATTTTTTGTTAAATTTTCGATTAAACTTTTTTAAATAAATTATATTTTGACTCGTGAGCCTCCAATTAAGAAATTCAATTAAACTTTTATTTTAAGTTGAATTTTTTGGGAAAAAAAAATATTTTTCCATAATACAATGAACAAACCCTTCTAAAAGGATTAATAAAAGTATTTCTGGTAAAACTCTCGAAAAAGAGGTGTACGCCTTTGTTGATCAATCTTCCAAAATTATGTAAGAATAAAAAATGAGTTCTCACGAATTCAACAATTATTCGGATCCCTATATTGGTTACAAAACCCTAATTCACCGTTTCCTAAAAAAAATATATAAAAAAGGGAGATGCAAAATTCAAGGTGCAAAAAAACATTTTATCATAAAATCTTTTGTATGAAAGGTATTATAGCGGTTCCCAGGAAATGGATTTTTTTAAAGGTTTTACGTTTCTATATACCCAAACGACCTACTTCGAGTTTTTTTACCTAAAAAGATGTTTATATAAAGATCAGTTTCGCAAACACACCACTACATTTTATAAATTTCTCACAGACTTTGTATTAAATTAGGTCATCGCAAACTGCTTGTGCGGAGGTTTTAAATTGATTAACGGTAGTTTATTTCAAAAATTAACAATTAACAAAAAACTCGAAACAGCATGCTTTGAAATTTACTATATTGATAAAGGATACAGAAGACAAAGGATTATCATATAATGTCGAATAGTCAAGCAGCCATTAAAGCACTGAGCTCAAGTGTAATCAGTTCCGAAATAGTGTAAAAATGCCTAGACAAATGAGCACCTGAAAAAGCTCAAAATAGTGGAGGAAGAAGAATGTAGATTTTGTGGCATGAAAGAAGAAACCTCCATCCACATACTTTCCAACTGCACCTAGAGCACAGCACCTGGGAGGTTACTGGATAGAAGAGGAACATTTACCTATGTTGAAGCCTGCAGACATCCTAAAATTCCTCAGGGAAATGTCACCCCAATATACCTACATTGAAATTTACTAAATTTCTTCAACTTTTCTTGAATAGTAATTTGGTAAACATAAAACGGTGCAGCCTCAATATATCTTTTTAGTATCGTTAATGTGTACCTTAAGTAGAAACTGCCCAAAATTTTTCTAAATTTGTGCTCCTGAATCTGTCTCGCTAATGTCATTCGCACATCACTCCCGATTCATGGTGATCCTTTTAAACAATAGTAGCTCGCGGGATTAATCTTTCAATCAAGTTTTTGTTCGACCACCTGAAAAGCCATTAATGTTTCATGCAAATATTTGTTGTTTTCTATCATTAAACCTTATTCCAACTAAACGTGTTAATTAAGGCATTCAATTGCAAGAAGATTTGCTTAATGAATTCCTAAAATGGCATTCGAACTTTTAGACAAACAGCTTTGCATAGAAGACGGGACTGAAAATAATCCAAATTTAGTTGAAGGAATTTTTGACTCGATTACTCTACGTACTTAGAACAGTTTTATTCTTAAATCTTAGTTATATTGATATTAACAAGGCTTGTTTCCATGTCATTTAATACCTCGTATCAACTAATAAAATTACAAAGCTTAACTTAAGAAAGGAATAATTACAATTAAATTTTTTTTATTACAAAGTGTATTTATTATATTTTCAAAATTGTGTTTTTTCGACGTAATATTCTAAACGTTTAAAATATGTATGTGAATTTGTCGTGGCACATGTTTAAGGGTAAACTTATAGGGGTAGTAAATATTTATGGCTACCCTTACATTTTTACAATAAACTGATGTTTTGGCCGGTTTCATTCGGTTTTAGTATTCATAAAAATATTGATATACTTATAAGGACATCTTCTTTTGATTGGGGAGTAGAAACACAAGACGAATTTCAAAAAAAGGAAGAGGAAAACCATTATCATATTACGGAATGAATTTATTTCCTTTCAATTTGATTGCATCGACACCACTGCTTTCCGTTTATCACCGGAAACTCGGTATATAGAAAGAGAGGCGTTCACTCGCGATTTAAAAGTAAAAATCCAGTGGGCGTCTCGACGCTCAACTTTTATCACGTCGTTATACGTTGTTCATATCGCCCAAGATATATATGGGGTTCTGATGTACGCATATTCAGATTTGATACTAAAAAATAACCAATGCGAGAGCGCCGAATATTTTCTTGTTAGATTCTTATACACCCATTTCAAAATGCCAGGATTTTATTTTGTTGGACGTTTAAAGTTGAGAATTGAAATTTGTAATAGGAAAAAGACTCATTGGGTCCTTTCTCATCTTTGGAATCCTTTTTTTCTTCCTCAGATTCTTTTTGCTATCCTATCTTATCGTCCCTCTTCTCGAGTTTAGATTTATCTTCTCCTTTTTTTACACTTTTCATCATCACCAGGATCGTCAATCTTATGTGTTTCCTTCATTTAGAAGCTCTTCGACCTAAATTTGTTTTTTCTTAGATCAGAATCAGAGTTCTTTTTCTTCTTTTCATCTGAATCCATGAATCAGATTCATCAACATTAGAATCTGGTGATGCAGATCTAAGTTTCTCTCCAAATATTGATGTACATAATTGAATCTACTGATGAGGTAGTAAATCTTTCTTTCTTCCATTTTTGGTTTTCTTACCTAGTACTGAATTTCGTGGTTTTTCGGTTCTTTTCAAACTCTACAATGAGTTGTGGGTATTCCAAATCCAGATATTTTATCCATCGTTCTAGTAATTACATTCTAAATTATTTAATTCCGAAATTTGTCAATGATAAAAAAACAACAAATAAACCAAACGTTTACAGACCCCAGTAATTTTATTCAATTATTTATTTTAAAAACACGTAATAGAGATCAGTTTTTTTAGTGATAGATCTAAATGATTCGTAACCGCAATCGAATGAAACGCTAACAATTTCTCTGTTTTTAATTTCTATTATTTTTGAAACCGTATTCAATGAATGGTACAGTTAATTTCAAAAAAAAATGTTAAGAAACGTATTAAAATGGTTATAATTAGAAAGATTGAACAGTAAATTTTCTAACGGTTAGAATTAGATGTTTAATACGCACAGAAGGCTTTACTTAGATATCTAATAAATAACCAAATGAAGTTTTTTTGATATAACCACAACCGGCACTGTCGTGAAATTTTCGAAAAAACGCAAAATCTGAAGGGTTGTTTTAAATTATCACTAGTAATACCACTAGAGGTCAAATTATTTCGGATTTAATTTGGTATTCGGTAAGAAAATTCCACACCAAATGTGTTTCCAGCAACATCAATTTTCGTCTTTATCAAGTTCTTGCAAAACAGGTTTTGTCAACTTGATTATTCAGTTACCATGGCAACTCAGTGAAACTCTAAACTAGAAAATATTTCTGTCAAAAATTTGTCAAAACAGCACGACGTAGAAAAATGTCTCGCTTCGGTCAAGAAAGTAAAGAAAATATTCACCAGAATATTAAGCAGTTGACACCAGCGAATACTAGGAAATCGAAGGCAAGTGTATGGAAGCAGTTTATAAACTTTTGCACAGAAAAAGCGTATGATTTCGACAGAGCGGATATACCTGTGGAAGAACTGGCGCTCATTTTTGAAGACTATGCCTTCAACATGCGATAAAAAGAACTCCGAAGACTACAAGGAGAGTGTTTTCAAAGTTTTATGGAATTCTACAGCTAAGCAGTTGCAGGAATATTTTTTCGAAAGGTATAATCGCAAATTTAATCCATTCTCTGACATAGAATTTGTCAACGCAAGAGCTGCAAAAAATGCTAAGCGTCGGAAGCTACAAATAGATCCAACCAAGAGAAAGGCAAGTTCATCCGCACTATCAGCAGACGAATTGATAAAGATTATTGAGCTTTGGGACGAAAACACTCCGGAAGGATTGCAAAGAAAGTTCTTTCACATTGCTGCTCATGAATTAGCCTGGAGAGTAAATGTAGGAGCGGCAGCAACAATAGAATATTTTGTGGAGAAAATTGACAATCAAGAGAAACCAACAGGACGGATTTAGTATAACCCGGTTTTCTCCAAGACCACTCCAAGGCGGTTCAAAAAGAATGGCCGACAGTACCGAATACAGTCAATAAAGAATTATGCCCAGTAAGACTGTTCAAAAAACTAATAAGCAAGCGAGACCAACTCATCAAAACGAATCGTTTATTTTTAACTCCAAATCCAAACTGGTACCACCCCAATTCCAAAGGTTGGTACAAGAACAGCCCGGTTGGAAAGAATACAATATCTTCCTGGTTCAAATCGGCGGCATCAGTGATTGGAATCGATGTCAACAAGATCAAGATAACAAATCATTCTGCTAGGGCCTCTGCTGTTTCAACTCTAGCCAAAACGGGAATTGGAGAACAGCAATTAATTAAAATAACAGGCATGGTAGCAGTCACTCCATAAAACCATATCTGCAAATTGACTCGGGCCATCATCAGGATATAATTGACGCAATGAGGTTTGCTTCAACTTCTGCAAAGACAGTCCAAGAATCTCTAAATCAAGAGCTAGCAACTTCGAATCAACCTGCCATAGTATACAATAATTGCGTTTTTAATATAAACATCAATCATAATGGTCCATGAATTTAGAAAACATTTAGGCTTTTTGTTGAAATTAATCGAAATTATTATGTAAACAAAAAAATCTTAAATTGTCGAAAAAAATATTCTGTCATTATAAACGTCAAAAAAATGTCCAGTATAATTCGCTGTTGGGTACCCACCAGGAAAAAATTTCCGATAAAATTCATCCGTTGCTATGGTGATCTGACAGAAATACAAGTGTGGAATTTTCAAAATAATTTTATTTAAAAGAAACAAAAAACCAAATTCTGGAACAAACCACAATGCCTAGCTCCTACAAATGCTCTAACAGTTAAAATGTGCCAAAAATTTCCAAAAAATAATTTTTCAAAATAAAGAAAAAATATAATTTCCATAAATTTTTGTATATAAGTAGATTATTATAAGAATACTTATACGTATATGAATAAGTTAGAGACATCGCTATAAGTATAGAAATAATCTAAATTGCAATCTATATTGATTTAGTACGCCATTAAAATCAGCATCAGGAGAAAAGAAAAGGAAAGAAACTTGTAATCCTTTTGCTCCTATACATATATTCACATAAATACATAGAATAAATAAATAATCCATACAATTTATATACTATTGTATATCGGAATACAGGCAGAGCGCTATTGGCCGGACGTGGGCCCCACTACGCTAACGCCCGGGTCCACATCCCCTCTTTTCCACTCCAGCATCTTACTCGATGCAAATACGCGTTGTTATACGGCTATAGTCAGTGGCGCTATCAAGACGGGGCAACTCCGCGAGCTACATTTTGTGAACAACCCCCACACACACACATCTCACCCCGTGTCTAGTGACAGTGACAATATAATATATTATATACATATCAATCGAGTGCAGTGTTAACATCATCATCATCATGACTTTATGACTGTGAATAAAGTGCTCGAAATTATTGGGAAAATTAGCGAATCTGGCGGATTTAAAAAGTGATACAGTTCGGAGGTGGGTAGAATCCAACCCCTCGCCCACCCTCCAAAATAAAAATTTGAACACGCCGAAATCGTTCAAAAATAACAACAATACCATAGACTTTTCCCATCATTATTGGAATAAGCCGAAAGGTGGTGATATGTCAATGTTACTACATCAACCCCCCAGCCATATGATTCTAACTCCCCACGAAACCGACCAGCCGTTGGACTTTACAATGTCCAAATTCAAAAGTAAAACTTCCGCAACCGTTGCGTCTCAATTAAAACATTTTAATAATTACGCTGCCCAACAACACATGATGTTATTGCAAAATAACGGACTCTATTACAACAACAGAACTAATAATAATAAAGGTTTTACACGTGGAAGCACTCCATCTTCGAGTAGTTCCGAAGAGGAAGGGGTTGGCCCTCCAGGGGGATCCCCGAGATCCCCACCTCCCAGCCCCGTGCGTCCTAGAGCTGACGGTAAGTGATAAAATATGCTTCAAATACGCTATAATCTTTAAAATTTACGTAAAATTTGGATTTAATTATCCAGAGGGAGTATTTATCATTTCCTTGTCAATTTGACAACAAATGTTTTGAGGCATCAAATCTTAGTAGATCCATTTTTCTTTTAATATTTGTAATAACCTCTGGAGACCACAAAAGGCATATTAATTTCTAAATCACGGGGGAATGCCCTAAAAATTAAAGTATGGGATATTCCACATGAAGCAAAAAATGATCTGAGCAGCATTTTGCCAAATATATTCAATAAATAACAAATTTCAAAATACGCATTATCAGAATTAAAAATCTTTGTAGTAACAGGGTTAAATTTTTTTTATTAATTTATTTTTTTGGTAATTAATTAAATAAATTACAATAAAAAATTTTGCAACAAATATAGATAAATTTAGTCAATATTCAACACATTTACCTATATTTAAAAAATATTTAAAAAAATAGAATTTCCCATTCTGACTTATTATCTAAGCAACGTATTTGTCATGATTTCCAAAAATTTGGGATAAAGCGACAAACCCAAAACAATTTCTGTCGGTGGTGGGTATTTTTCATGGTGATATATGTTCAGTTTCTTTGAAATCGATGTGCTTATTGTGGTAGAATTTGAATATATGGAAAAGAAAAAAAAAACGGTTTTTTCTGAATAGATTTAATGGATGTAAAAACGTGTCCGTAGATCCTACTTTTGCAAGAAGTATTTCTACCTGCTCAAAATTGAATTCTGTGCGTTGTTACAAAAGCTTAAAATATGCAGGTGTGAGTGATGCACATGTCATGTTGAAAATTGAGGGTGTGCAAAGTTTTGTCCGAGATGATATTATTTAGGTTAGGTAGCTAAAAAAAATTTTTAAATGCATCAAAAATATATTTTAAATAATTTTTTTTACATTAGAATTTGAGGGTCTCGACAACTATGGCCATTGGCACTATACAAAAGACATAAATAAATAGGTACATATACTATCTTAAAACATAAAATATGTAAAATATCAATCTAGTTTATATTTTGTGGTAGAGGTTAGTTGTTTTGAGGAATTTCAATGTCTTTGGGATTTCAGCGGTGCAGTTTAAAAGCTCTTTCAGGTTTGATCTTAGGTCTAGGCTCTTATATGTAATGGTGTATTCCTGGCAGTCTGTGAGAATATGTTTAACGGTTAAAGCACTATTGCAGTGACGGCAGACGGGAAGGTTTTCAGAAGACATCAAGTAACCATGTGTGTATCTGGTATGGTTGATCCGCAATCGTCTAATGACAGCAGCTTCTCTCCTGGTTAGGAAATCGAGGGAGAGGCAGCCGATAAGGGCTGTTTTGCTGTTGTGCCAAAAATTCTGCCCATTTGAATAATAGTTTTATGTCATCTGGGAGCTGGAACGTTGTTGTGGTGATGGAAGAAGCTTTACCCACCTGTTTTTTGCAACAAATATTGTCCATATTTTGTATAATTTATAAATATTTATTATCATAAATGTAATTAAATTTATTTTTATATCTTCAGCCAAATATAATTGCTATAAATATGCTAATCAATTTTTGCGCATCGGCAACAAAATTGTTCATTAATTTTTTTTCATTTTTAATAAAAAAAGCTCCAAGTTGAACAAGTGCAAGAACCATTAAAACTAACCAAGCTAAATGAGATAATATTTGAAATATAAATATTAAACATCTTAAATTAAACGATTGGTCAATATCGCAGTAGGTAAGCACCAAAAGGCGTTAGCTTTGTGGTACAAATTGGGATTTTGAAACTGTTATTGAATGTCATCGACATCTTCAGCCGAATTATCAAAAAATCAAATAATAAAATGAATAAATTCCAACCGAGCCTTGAGAGAGATAACAAAGGATAAGAAAAAGATCTAGTGCCTCAACTCTATTAAGAAAACAACCAATTTTTCCATGTAAATAATATATGCAAAAGCGTGTATATTAGCCGTTAATATGACGGCTCGGTTCATTATAATATCGACTAGATTATACCTACAGTTGGGCCATTATACTGGATGTTTCATAAAAAATTTTGATGATAGCGCGAGTCAGATTTCGTCAAAAAAAAATTGAGAAATATGAAAAATATTCTCTTGCAAAGTGGCAAATAATTATCACTCGATGATTCTGAAAAGATAAACTTGAAATACCAAAAGTGAGATGTTTGCTATATGAGATATGTAAAAGTAGACAGTAAATGATTGAAGAATAAAGATAACTGATAATGATTTAACTACTTGGGGAATGAAATGGCAGACCAACTAGCTAAAGAAGGTTCTAAAGGAGCCTTCACAGGTCCAGACTGGACACTGTACCATGAGGAAGCATCTGCACAGGATTCTTCCAGATAAACTGGTGGCCTATATAGAAGGCACGAAGCTTCTGGTTAGGAATGGTACAAAGATTCAGTTCAAATGCCTGGTCTGTTGAAAGAATGATCCAACTACTTTAGTACCATACTATTCACCTTAGAGCAGCGTTGTATACATATTCCTACACATTCAAATCACTTAAATAAGGTTTTCGTTGCTTTTGTGTACGCCTTGAGCATGTAAATACACTTACTACAGAGATTATTACTTCCTTGGAAAGATTGAACTTGAAGTAGTGTTCTAAACTGGACTGAGGTACAAAAGTAAATGAAGCAAAGCAAACTAGATATTTATAACTCATTTAACATTAAGTATTACATACGCATATTATTGAATATATAATAATAAAAATGTAAATTGGATAAACTTTATTGGTACCTATATGGGAAACATCCGGTACACCATTTTAAATGAATATCCATCTATAGACCGGGTGGCTTATTTGTGAAATAAAATTGATGAAACCATCGATCCCGCCTACATCATCTTCGGGCAAGATTTTGTATTGTTTAACCGACGTAAATTGTTTGAAGAGATAATCACACTAGGTATATTACATTTTACGTTATGGGATCGAAAATGATGAACATTCAAATTAAGATCGATCTTTTAAGTTTTATTTTGAAAAACTGATTTTTCTGCAAAATATAAACATAAGAGATATTAATGTAATTTTAAATTAGAAGATGCTTTGATTAATCCTATCCTCAATAACCGTTAAAATATTTTTTCTACAATCACATTGAAAAGTAGGCTTTTTTGCTTGCCATTTACAACGAAAAGTTGACGTTTCTTGAGGAGAGTTACTTTACGCTCGCCGAGCGTAAAAAATTGCAAAACGGTCGTTACCCATAACAACCGATACTACAAACTGTATTGACAGTGACAGTGACATCATAAAGCAACCTGGCTAGGGAGTGTTTTTGTCTTCTGAAAATCCTTTACAATCTAATAACGTTAAATAAGCGGAAAACTATAAATGTAGCATAGTGTGCCTTGACGACTAAAACAGTGGTTTCCCTTTATTTAGCGTTGTCAGAATGACATTTTCAGTGCATCATTTCTTCAATCTGTAGTTTCAGTTAGTAAAATGCCTCGTTTAAATGAGTTAGTCTCGGTTAAAATTGTTTGTTTAATCAATGAGGGGTACAGACAAGAAGTACAGACAGAGATTGATTGTCCATCAATCGACTGTTTCTCGCGTACTAAACCGTTACAATGAGACTGGAGAATACAAAAGACGGCCTGGTCAAGGAGGTAAAAGATGTACGACGCCAATGGATGAGCAATATTTAAGGATTCAATCTTTGCGAAATCGTACACTTACTGCTCCGCATCTAAAAAATCAATTAATAAATGCAAGGCAAGTCAATGTTTCTACCAAAACAATAATAAGGAGACTTAGGGAGGTCGATTTAAAGCCAAGACGTCCTGCTAGAGTTCCTCGGCTTCTTCCACGCCATAAAATCGGACGGTTACAATTTGCAAGAGCACATGCTTACTGGAATCAACATCAATGGGGAAAAGTTCTTTTTACAGACGAAACAAGAATACAATTATGGAAGCCTGATGGATTTAGTCGAGTGTACAGAAGGCCAGGAGAACGTTTCGCAGAATGTAATCTTGCACATAATCTTAGCTTTGGTGGTGGTTCCATTATGCTATGGGCTGGCATTTCTTTGGAGAGTCGCACGGAGCTCATTGAAGTGAATTTGAGGATGAATGCTGACTGGTACATACGCAACATCCTTGCAGAACATGTTATACGATATGTCGACTTTATTGGATATGATAACTTTGTGCTAATGCACGATAATGCCCGTGCCCATGCCGCACCGCAAGAACAGTAAACCAGTACATTGAGGATGTCGGGATTGCGAAGCTAGAGAGGCCACCATACATTCCTGACGCGAATCCCATAGAACATGTATGGGACATCCTATAAAAAGAAATATTCGAGCACGGAATCCAGCTCCTAACTCAATAGCAGAGTTGAGGATTGCTGCACAGGAAGAATAATATCGAATACCACAAGAAACCATCAAAGATCTTTTGCGCAGCATGCCTAGGAGGATGCAGGCTATCGTTAGAGCTAGAGGAGGATATACTAAGTACTACATTGTTATAATTTCGTCTTAAACTAATGTATCGTGTCCATGTTGTTGTTTTTTCCTAATTAAACGTTATTATCAAAAACAGGCCACTTCACTAATTTCTTCATCTGTTGTAAAGATTAAATATGTAATTAATTTGATATATAATAACGTAAAAGACTCTAATGTAACCGAAATCACAAAAGTGATAAAGGAAAAGAAGTAAAGACCTAAAATAAAATATGCAATAATTTTGTCCGTGAGTGTATATTCAAGTGATTGTAGAAAAAATGTTGTATGTATCGCGAGCTAAGAGTGGAATTATTGTTCTCAAGCAGTTAACCCTTGCTTTCGAACAATAATTCCTCACTTTTCTCTCTTAATACATAAATAACTATTATATCTGTGGGGTAATTATTTTAATACAAAATTTATATTAATCTTCATTTAATTTATATTCATTTTCGTTGGTTTCGGTTCCATCTTAATACTGATTTTACTATTGCTCTTTTTACAAATATGAATCAAGTCGATTTTTCCCAAATAATTCACTAATTTTTTGGTACTAGTACTGGTGCCATAGATTATTCTTTTTAAAAACAATAAATTAAAATAAAAAACCACCATCACTCCCATCCTGATACAAAACTCCTTCAACGAAATAGCATCGAAATTTTCCAAATTTTCTTTCATTTACACTGATGCTTCCAAAACAACCACCGGAAATGCTGCAGCTTACATATGTAAAGATACAAAATTTGCTATGCGACTGCCACAAAATTGTAGTATATATACTGGAGATGCGTTTGCTATACTCCATGCCCTTAAAATGTGCAAAACAGCTAATGGAAGCAACTTTCTTATTATATCTGACTCATTAAGCACCCTAACAGATATGAAAAATGTATATCCATCACACCCGATCCACGAACTTATTAAAAAGGATGCGAGATAAAAACATCTCTTTTTTATGGGTACCAGCACACATGGGAATAAGAGGAAACGAAGAAGTTGACACCTTAGCCCTAAAATCAACTTCTACAGATGATTTACCTCTCCTTACAAAATTTCCCCACACCGATCACAGATCCTCAATAAAAAAATACATTTACAAAAAATGGCAATCGATCTGGAAAGACACTGAAACTAATTTAAAACAAATAATACCCGAAATTGGAACCAAACTCCCACTGCCTTTGAAAAGAAGAGAACAAGTACTGGTAAACCGTTTAAGAATTGGACATACACGAATAACACATCAACATCTTGACAAAAGAAGCTGCTCCTTTGTGTCATATATGTCAAACTCAACTCACAGTGAAGCATCTATTACTCGACTGCCCAGTATATGAAAAACAAAGAAAACACCACAAGATAGGAAACTCTTTAAAGTCAACTCTCTCCTCAACTGGAAACGAAGTGCTATCATATCTTAATGACATAAACTCGACATCAAAAATTTAAATTGTGATATTATTAATATATACCACACTACATGTAAATGTCTCCCCTGCTAATAACTCGTAGTAGTTGATGCGGGGTTATGTATGTTTCAAATAAAAAAAAATAAAAAATAAAAAACCGACCAGTTACGGTATATTTTCTATAATTTCACTCGAAATTAATCTACCTATTGCTATGTCTAGGTTTGCGGTGAAAAATTTAATTTAAAAATATAAAAACAATTAATATTATCATCTCTTTGATTGTAAGAACATATTTTCCCATACTAAATGATATACTCGTAAAGGTAGTACCGATATACACATATTGGTCGGTACCATTCATCTACCACCCGTAAATACCAGCGTGTGATTATTCGTGTCGAATCTGAGAGAGTGCCCGGTACTCAAATACGACTGTATTCAAATGTTGATACACGCTGACTCATATCTGTTCGAAGCCGAAGAGAGAATTATTATAATGAAATAAATTGCTTATATATTAATGGTTTATTATTAGTTTTCAGTGAGTGATGATAATGGTTATTATTAACCATCCATTATTGTGTCTTCTGATTATTTGCATGTCTCGATTTTCGATGGTAATAATGCCCTTTTTTGTTAATTAGATTGAGTTTGATTTTTTTTAATAACTGTATTATATGATCGGGGTCAAAGGTATTTTTAGCCGATGGAAGTGCGACTGTATTTTGAATTTTAAAACCTATGACAAAATCAAATATTTCTCGAGATTTCTTCCGAATGCGTAGGTGATGTCGAAAGAGTATGTATATATATATGTATTTTGTTTCTGAGGAGAGTCTCTTTTAGTCCTATTTCCCGGAGGAATTTTAGGATGTCTGCAGACTTCAACTTAGGTAAATGTTCCTCTTCTATCCAGTAATCTCCCATCTCTAGGGTAGTGCTGCGCAGTTGGAAAGTTTCTTCTTCCATGCCACAAAATCTGCATTCTTCTTCCTCTACTATTTTGAGCTTTTTCAGGCGCCCATTCAGGCGAAAATGTCCCGTTAGGATCCCTGTTAAAACTCTTAGTTTTACTTTGACTTATGCATTCTTTTGATCCCAACAGGTTGTAGTCACCTAGAAGAGTCTTTGATTGTATAAGCCCTACTAGATCTTTCCAATGATCAGATCTTCTCTTTTTCTCGGCTTTACCTATTTTTTCTAATATTACATTGGGGCTGATTACGCAAAAAGGTTCAGACCCTCAGAAAGATATTTCAGTCCCCCTCTTTGCTAGTTCATCTGCTATTTCATTTCCTTCTATTCCAGTGTGTCCTGGAATCCGTAGTAAGGTGACTATATTGTTCTCGCCTAGTTCATTGAGTTTGTCTGGTCATTCCCACAACATTTTGTAACTGATTACACAAGATCTCAATGCTTTAATGGCTGCTTGACTATGCGACATTATGATAATCCTTCGTCTCCTGTATCCTTTGCACTTTCTAATGGTGTTGATTACCGCTTGAAAGATACTTAAGGTTTTTCCCAAGCTTTCAGAGTGTTTGGTTCCTGGCCCGAACACTCCTGTTCCAGTTCCTTCTATTGCTTTTGAGCCGTCTTTGTACCATTGAATGGTATTCTTTCCAAGTCTGGTAATGGTATTTGGATCCCATTCCTTCTTGTTGCTTAATTCTGTAACGAATTTCTTTGAAAAGTTATACTTTTTCATCATACCGTCTTGTGGCATGTCCCAGGTTGTCTGAGGAGGTGGTTTTTTCCAAATAACTCCCTCTCTACTTAGTCTGTATCTTGTTCTTTCTGCAACGCTTTCTACTTCTCCATCATAGCATGTCCCAGGTTGTCTGATTTCTAAGAAGTGAGGAGGTGTTTTTTTTAAATGATTCCCTTTCTACTTAGTCTGTATTTTGTTCTTTCTGCAACACTTTCCACCATCATATGTAGAGGGGTGAGGTTGAGAATCACTTCCATGGCTGCCGTTGGGTATGTTCTTATTGCTCCTGTAATGCATATACAGGCTAGTCTTTGAATTTTTGAGAGGTTTTCTCTCGTCGTCAATAGGCTGGTTCTACTACTCCACGAAATAGCTGATGATTGGTCTCACTATGGCAGTGTACATCCAGCATAGGATTTCTGTTTTTTGAGTAAATATGGTATCTACAATTGGTGCGAATGTATGCATCAATGAGATCCAGTGAGATGCCGAAACTTCTCGTTTCTTTTGGTCCTTTAGAAACCATAAATCAGTAAATATTCATACTTTTGGAGACATAAGTAAGGGTAAGGGTCCATAGAGTAATTTCAATATCTAAACCAGACTTTCTAAAATCATAGTCCATTATTCTTCGTTATAGATACAACCTTTTTATTGACGTGTGGAGGAACAATAATTATTTCCAACCGTACTTATAACATTATTTTTCTACTTTGTGTGGATTTATCTGTTAACCAAGTTAGTTGAACAATTTCTATTCAAGAAGCTCGTGACTCTTAACGCCTTTAAGTGTATAAAATATGCTGTGAAATTAATTGTAATAATAATTTCGTCGTTACCAACGATTTTACACTTTTTTTTCTTTAAACCGGATTATTCTTGTGTTGTCCGTTGGAGAGAACCTCAATTCAAATTATATCTGTGGTTCTTTTTTAAATAGAATTTTATCGAGATATTATTGACTCGTTTTTCAACCGATATAATCAGAGTATATTGATAACCTATTAAATTTCAATTTTTACTACACAATTGCATATTATAGAATGTGTAGAAGAACGAAAAATTGCTATAAAATTATATTTCTTTGTAATAAAATATTTATCGTCAAAATTAACAAAAAATTGAGATACCTAATATAAAATACAAGTTCAATTTAAAACTAACTAGAATATCGTGGAATCTAGAATCATCCTGTATACTAAATAAAAGCAGACTATATACATTTTGGTATTGCTGGATGATCCTGTACAAAATATTGCATGAATTTTTATAATGGATCAAATTGATATGCATCACTTTTTTATTATTTTATTATTATGACTTTATTTTAATCTCATACTTTAATAGGAATTTTCACATCTCTCGAGGACCTTCTAAATCCAATCGTGTTTTTACCTCACAAATAAGAAGTGTACAATTTAGTTGGTAATTTAGCATGAACATTTCGTTTCTGGACTTTACGGTCGGTATTTTTTTTTTCTCTCCTTTACTTTGTTTTACATGTCGAGGTAAATAAAAAAAAGGCCGTTACTAATTATTAACGATATCCGCAGGTGCATTTTCGACTAAATATGTTGCGGTTTTCTCAGCTATTTCGTTAGAAATATTTACAGGAACGGGTCTTTGAATAAAAAATAGATATATATTTAAGCTCCCAACACATTAATCCAAAAGTTCCTTAACCGACAACTTATCTAACTTTTTTTTTGACAAATTTAAGTAATTTGTCAACATTTTCTATACCTGCGAATTGATAGAACTGATTGAAACACCAACATATCTCCAGTTCATTGTTCTGGTATACATTAATCGCAATTCTTCTTGCTATGACTGTTTTAAAAAATTTTCGAAGCTATTTCTGAGAAGCATCTCTTCCGATTGCATTATTCAGTAAGGCTTCTAATGCAGCTGTTGAATAAGACAGTCAGCAAGCTTTCCTTTGGGTGCCTCTTAGCTACAGGTTAGTCCCAGTATGTCTCTTTTTCTGCATCTAAACTTTTTGCCAAATATTTATTGGAATTTCCACTCGGTTGATAGTTGGCGACTTCAATCCTCTCAGTACGTCTCTGTAATGTTTCCCTAACAGATGAAATCGTCATTTTCAGCAAATGCTTTCTGATCTTCGTGTACAATGGACAAATTACGGAAATTACTAGATTTTTTTGTTGGTGTTTGATATGCCGAAATTGGGCAGACTGCACACCGCAAGGCATCACTTTAAAAAATTTACAAATTCAAATGCTTCGGGTCTAAAGTCATTAAGATACAAAGTTGTCAAACGAATATGAATATAAATAACTTTTGGATGAATTCCAGACATGTTTATCGTCCTTTGGGATTTTTAGTTATAAAAAAAATCAACAAATTTCAATATTTAACCTTTTTTTATTATATTTTCCAATTTTTATATGTTTAATTATAAATTTTACCATTTTTTCTTTTATTTTTTAATAAGATATGGATTTATTATGTGTTAAATACCACGTTCGTATATGCGAAAGTTGAAAAAATCAGCTCGGATATTCTTTTACATTTTATAAATCATATGCATATGAGGCAGATAGCATCAAATCGCACGATATTAGCCTTGATTAACCTCAAGAACGTGTCCGAAGAAAAAAAATCGATGATTCAGATCGGTTCCATCCTCCTAAATTATAAAGCAACCTTCGCAGTGGCGTGTGCTGCTCAGAAGTGAAAACTTTAGTTGTTTCAAGTTTTAAAAATCACCAAAACATTCAATAATGACGATGAAAATGTTGAAAAAATAGTAGAAAATGTATGGTATATTATTATCAATGACTGTGAAGAACTAAACAATAGCTTCTGCTCGCTAAATCTTCACCCAGCCGATCCAAAACAATTTCATGAGCTCTGCCTCAACAATATAAGTATTTTTAAACATAACTTGGGCTAGTGGTTAACGAATCTATGAAGTTTTCTATTGTTTTGCAAATACTTGTATGGAGAGTCTTTAAAAAAACTTGATAGGATGTCATTGTCATCCCTTGCAAGAAAGTTTGCCCAACAAAATTGATGCAGGATATGTCTGCTCTAGTTTTCGACCTGCTTGAGGATGTTTTTGAGCCGTCTGTGAGTCAACAGCTATTAGCTTTCAGTAGATTGTCCCTGCGGAACTTACTTAGAGCCCATTTTGTCGTGTGTTAGATTTATTCTGAATGAAAAATAGTGTATTAAAGTGTAAGTGGATATTAAGGTCTTTAAAACATGCGCGATTTTTCGAAATAGAGCAAGTGTTTTAAAGACCAGTTATCCACGAATACTTTACGCTATTTTTTTTATTGGTGCACTTTGAAATTATAAGTAATGGTCTATAACTACTACAACAACAAGAAATGGAAATCATAGATGAAAATAAGAACTAAATGTCAAATGGTTGAATTCGTGATGTATATGATGTATACCTTGCGTTGTCATGGAAATAAGAAAAACATAAATTAATTTGTATTTTGATGGAAGTTCAACGTTATTGAGTTCTGTGAATGTCAATCGTATTAATTTAAATACAATTTCTTAAGATTTGAAAAATCGAAATATTAATATTTTAAACAATACCAACGGCACTTTCCATTTTAATTTAGAAATTTGACATTGTTAAATATTGTTCGAATTAAAGTTTTGACGTTACAAACTACTCCTGTCAGATCAATGAAAAAAAATTGTCATTTAGACATGATTTAGACCATAGATTCAGACTTTCAGACGTTTCTCGAGTTGTTGATGTTGCCACGGTAACTTTAAAAAACGCGCGTGTTTTAAAGTTCGATTTAAACACGCTGGGGCGTGCTTTAAATAGATAAAATGGTTCACCAATAAAAAAAATATAGAAAGCAGGAGAAAATAACCAAAAAATTAGAAACAACAAATAAATCTTTACATAGTACCTAATGAAGCTCAAGGTAGAAAAACAGGAAGGACGGATTTTTAAGATATTCAGTAAAGTGGCAACTTTAAATTATGAAAATATTTTCTACTACAAAAAGAATATAAGTGCGAAACCAAAATTGAGAAAATTATAACTGAAAAACTACGTGCATTCTACTTTTATTGGCACAAATAACATTTTAAAAGTCGAGCTTCACTCATAGAAGGTCCCGTTCGAGCAGCTTTCGCAGATTGTTTGTGAAGAGATACCCAATTTGGCGTTAATCCTCTTTTATAGAACCCGGCGAAAACACGTGAAACCTTTTATTTAAAAAATATTCACGCCCCGATGAATTTGAACAAGTTACGCCAGTGATTTTTTGTATGCAAAAGAGAGAAATATTTTAATCTGTGGAGGGCGTTTCGAAGGAATATTAGAACTCGTCTGAAAGAAATATTGGTAACGTTCCGGCACACAAAGAAATGAAAAAACACTCTTTTAACTGTTCTATATGCTTTCAGATGCTTAATTGCATTATAATTGGTGTTACCATCATGGAAAATTACATAAGTACTGGCAACGTTTATGCATTTGTCGGTTTGTTATTCTTAAAAATTGTGCTTAAATTGCTGTCAATTTGATACAAATATATTTTGTCATGAATTAGGTATACAGAGCGTATAACAACTCAAGATATTCAATGAATTGAATTTTTTTTTTATTATAGCATTGAAATTTTTATTTTCAGAAATTCCCGAAACTCCAACTACACCCTCAGCCGAAACCAAATATGGTAAGTGAACAAATAACTTTGGAATCATTAAATAGTAAAAAGGCAACTACCCTTTTTGTATATAAAAGCCTTTTACAAGGTCGAAATTTCTTTTTAACAATCGCACTATTCAAATTTACTTCGTTATGGTCAACCCTAAAAAAATATTTTTAAAAAAAATTTGCAAACACTTTTTTACTTTATTGCCTACCACCCTCTATTAAGTAGTAAAAGTTAGGTAGTAAGGGTTGAACTGCATAGTTTTCACTTTTATACCTTTGTTGGAAAAGTTTTTAAATATTATAGGGTTCTGTGTAATTTTGAATTACCTTCAAAATTTTGTGTGAATAAAATGAAATGTGTGGACGTAATTTTAAAAAAGCAGACTCATTAAATCTTCCAGAAGTGGACTTGCTAATGATAATGAAGTTTAGGAGTCTCGCTGACGTCTAATTTTTTGCACAGAGCCACAAAATGATGTGCTCTTTCTAATGGTAAAATAAAAAAAATATGTAAATGAGCCCATTGTCGAAGTCGCTAGGCCGTAGGTGTCAGTGGGTCCTAAAATTTTTAGTCCAGCCGCTTCCCTGGCTAAAGAATTGGCAATGGGTCGATATGGTTTATCAATAGTACAAAAAAACTTGATATTATACTGGTGGAAGTTTTTTTTCTTCCCTTCGGAGCCGTCCTTTCGCCGGTACCACCTCAGCCTCCTGGGCTTATTGTGGATACTCCTAGTGTTCTGACTACAACCTATTCAGCCAATCCGTTCCCTGTATTAGCTCATACAGGTTCTTAGCTGGTTGATTGTAGAAGTCTTCTGGAGTCATTTGGGTTCTACCATAAAGTTTCTGCCTTTTGTGGTCCAGCGACTCACAGTTGCATAGTATATGCAGAGCTGTTTCGGTATCCTTTTTGCATCTTTTGCATGTAAGGTCTCCGTTGTACAGCCCTATTTTGTTTAGGTGCTCCTTTGTGGAAAAGTGTCCCGTAAGTAGCCCCGTAGTGGTGCGCAGTTTGTTCCTGCTCATTGAGAGCAGTTCTTTCGCTACTTTTTCTGATGGTTCTTTTATGAATTTCTTCCCATGTATTTGCCCAGTCGTATTCTTCCAGTATTTCTTGTGTTGTTCTTTCAACCACCCTTTTAACCATGACCTGGTTAAGCATCTGGGGATGCCCACAGCAGGTTCGGGTCCGTTCATCAGAGTTGACGATCCTACTCTTGCGAGTTCGTCAGCTTTTTCATTGCCTGCGATTCCTTTATGACCTGGTACCCACTCCAGTGTTACACTGTTCCGAGTCGCCAGTCTTCTAAGTTCTTCGCCGCATTCCCATATTAGCCGAGATGTCACCCTATAGCTCTGAAGTGCTTTAAGGGCGGCTTGGCTGTCGCTGTAGATCCTGATCTGCCTGTTGTTGTAGGCTCTCATACTGTTAGCCCTTGCACACGCAAGTATTGCATAAACCTCTGCTTGGAATACAGAGGCGTATTTTCCTAGCGAGACGATTCCTTCATATTTGCTCGTCTTGCTGTATATGCCCGCTCCGGTGCCGAGTTCATTTTTAGATCCGTCTGTATACCAGATCAGTTCATTCGCTCTACTAAGTGGTGGTGCGTTCTCTTCCTCAAGCTCCTTTCGATCTTTGATGACAATCTCGAAGTTCTTGCGAAAGATATATTTGGTAGTCATTTGGTCTGTTGGCATTTTGAAAATGTCATCACCCACCTGCCTTATCTCTGTGTGTCCTCTCCCATGTGCCACATCATGGTCTAGTGCTTTTTCCAGTCGGGTTAGTGCTGCCCTTGCTTCACACATTATGACATAATGTAGTGGAGGAAGGTCTAGCATTGTTTCCAGCGCCGCTGTAGGAGTAGTCCTCATTGCCCCTGTAATGCCAGTGCATGCAAGTCTTTGCACCTTGCTTAGTTTTAGCATAGCAGAGGATTGTCTGGTCTTTGGCCACCATACCAGAGATGCATATGTGATCCTGGGAATGACAACCATTTTGTATAGCCAGTGTACCATGCTGGGTCTTAGTCCCCATTTAATGCCGTAAGTACGTCTGGCAACCATGAAGGTCACCTCCGCTTTCTTGATCACGTGCTGGAGGTGTCGGTTCCAAGTTAAGCCTGGGTCTAGGATAACCCCAAGATATTTTACTTCATCCGACAGTCGTATTGGTTCACCTTGAAGCGTCAGAGGGCCAAGTCCTTCCCTTTTCCTTCTTCTGGTGAACGCAATTATCTGTGTTTTCGAAGGGCTAATACGTAGCCCTTCTTTTACAGTCCAGCCTGTTACTACATTTAAAGCCATCTGGAGTCTGTCTCTGGTTGTACTGTTGTATTTACCTTGGGATAGAATTACCAGGTCGTCTGCATATCCTATGGTGTTGAATCCTCCTCTGTGTAGGGTTCTGATGAGCCCGTCCATGACCAGGTTCCACAGCAGCGGGGATAGTACTCCCCCCTGCGGACAGCCCCTGGTTGCACATATGGCCATTGTTTCCCCCATCAGAGTTGATTCTATGAGCCTGCTTCTGAGCATGCAGTCTATCCACCTGCAGCTCGTGGCATCGATCCCTAAATTCCTCGTCGCCTTAGCTATAGAACTACTGGTGGAAGTTACATACAATAATAATAATTTAATAAAAACTGTATTTTAAAATAAAAACCGTTAAAATAGTGGTAGGTATATACCTTCCTATTTATTTAGTCATTTTCTACATGTTTATTAACAAATCTCGAGACGAGGCTCTGGTTCGTTAATTTCGACCTTAACATCCACAATTTAAGTCGGTTTACAACAAAGTTCCGATGGCCACCGACCGCGTGATCAAATAAATAACGAACCACCGTTGTGTGTACTTTCCATTTATAACATAATGCTCGAAAATATACGACCATTATGGTCTTTGAACTTTGCAAAAATTATGCGGAAAGTAAGACACAATATTCTGCTTTGGGTTATTGTTTTAATCCTTGACTTTGTTTATTGCAAATTAAAAGAAATTTTCGGTTTGTACCAACAAAATATATAGTAAACCACACGTAATATACGGGGAGGATTCAGAAAATTCATAAATTTGCGAAATGTTTCTCTAAATTTTTTATTTTAAACGCGCTTTAATGATTCATTAGAGACAATATAATACCGTCATTATCGAGTAGTTAAATATCTCATATAGTAGCAAGTCGTTCTCGGAAATGAATTTAATTCAAGATCATAAAAAAACTTACTTGATTTCGCATGATACCGTCAACACCCCTACCTGTTCCTTTTTTTTTACTTCTTTTACCTGTACTAATGAGAAAAATATCCTTATGGGTCTCTACCTGCATCACTTCTTTCACCAGATACGGCGGAAGCCAAAACAACACAGATGATATTCATAGTTATGTCCGTAGCATCACATTCGAAACGTATTATTGTGTATACCATACGAGATCGTAATTTTGGTCACATAGCTTGTGCTATAAGAAACCAGAAATATCAAAACAGAAGAACAAAAATCATCACAATCTGTTTGAATGAGCTATAGAGCAAAAGTTTAAAATACGGTATAGTATATTGTGTCACAACGGCATAAAATGAGCTTTAGCAACCCAAAACTATTAGATTAGGGCAGCTGATAGTTAAGGGCTACAGATTTTGTAAAAACATTGACCTAAATTAACGTTTAATTGAAAAATTTGAGTGAAACTCCAAAGTTATCAAAGTGACAGATGGTGGAAAACCTCAAAAATGGTTCCGCTCTATTTTTGGTGTTCATATGTTTAGTTTCCGAAAAAATATATAATTCACCATATATTGTTTTATAATCTAGATAGAAAATCAAAAAAATCACTGCCAGAATTTAATAACATTGTCAGAATGTAGATTTAGGAGATACAATGGATTGAAGGTCCAAGATTTAGTTGATACGGCCCTGTCGGTACCTAACTCTATATGGCGCCAAATAACAAATATTCAGAATTTTAGTACATATTGGACCTCCAGCTACCTACTAAGTTGAAACATTGTAGACAAATTCGAACATAAAACATGTTAATTTGCGAAGAGGTATACAACTCTGTAGCAATTAGTTCAAACTTTTATGTTTTGGTCCCCAATTGGGGAATTTTTTTTCATATGTTGTCATTATTAAGACAATTTTTGAAAGAAATAAAAAAAAGGTTAGGATTTTTTAGTAAAGCATTACATTATCATCACCATAATCAGGAAGAACCCACAATGGGTTCTCGGGCACACTGGAATAGAACTAGCAAAGATTGAAGCAGTCTTTCAGGGTCCTAAGCCATTTTGCACCTGAATAGGCATTTCAAGAAGGAAGTATGTAGAAATAAAAAGCCTTCATTTAGACATGGAAAAAGACTTGATCGTAGGAAAAAGGATTTAATACATTTTGCAAGGAATACGGCTCTTACTATCTGAACCTTTCATATTTTTTCAACTCAACACGTCAACTGTTTTGATTTTTAAACTTTCCATGTTCCTTTAATATTTTCATATGAATACATCAGCTTACTAAACCTAATATTATAAATTTTTGCGGTCATGAGTGTTTGCAACTATACAGAGAATGCACCGTCTACTAAGTGTCTGTTTTAATTAGTGCATTCAAATAATAATAATAAAATTCACGAATTACAGGTGCACTTCCGTTCGGTACAGACATGCAACGTAACTGAACTACAAAAGCCATGTTGCCACTACAGAAAAAAAATTTCATTTGATTAATCAAATGGATATTAATTCGAAGATAATATCTAAATAGCCAGTACTGACAAAATGGGACACATGTAGTGTAGCATAGAAACTATCAATCTAAAGCAAAGTCGTACAAAAACCTCACTTTGGCTATACAGTTTGTATCAGCATCATCATTAATGGTTCAATTTAAAAGTTGAGAATATTTAAGAAGGTTTATTGATCAAAAACGACACTTGGCAACGTTGCTCTAAACGTTAATCGCTGAGGAGCTAACGATTATTACGTAGCATGTGCATTTTAGATTTAAAAATTACCACCGACACTCTAAAATTATGTCGTGTATTATATGATAACGTGACGTCTTTCTTTTTCAACTATCTTTTCTCCTTCTGATGATATTAATTTAAAAATCGACAGCATAAGCACGTAGGCAGCCTTGCGTATGGCCAGTCAAGTCCTTTTTTTTAATGAAACTAACAAGCCATATGTCGATTGACAACTGTTTACGATTATTCTTTGGTTTATTAAATTCCCTTGAAACTAAAAGAAAGGGCTACACAAAATTATTTGTTGTGAGCTACCACCTGAAAGGCAAAAAGAACTGTGACGAAATCGAGAAATATGGGAAGCAGAAACGACATAGAATGATGAGAATACAGACAAAATAGTGAAAGGTGTTGACACCTATCCTAACCACCATTGGGCGGTAATAACAATTTATATTAAATTATTTCTCCATCTCTAACCAAATTTTCTGTAACTCTTGGAGTATTGCAAGAGACTTACATCTAGCTTTGTTATTGTGTATAAAATTGTATTTGCAACCTCCTACTTATTGTTCGAACTAGCCGAACGTTACACCCATGCTCAATCCTTTAAGATATGGGATGGAATTAAAGGATGCAGCCTGGCTCACCTCCATACTATGGGGCTAGTGGACACACCTCTGTGCAGGATGTGTGAACAGGAAGATGAAAGTGTCAGACATGTCTTATGCGAGTTATCCGTCGATAAGAGAGTCTTCGGTGAGTCTTGGCCTACATCTGCCGATATAAAGGAGATATCTCCTAGTAACTTGGGAAGGACAGGATAGACGATGACCTAGGAGAACAACTCCTCGGAAGAATGTACAATGGGTCTAAGTTCTGTGAGCCTACACTCACTCTCCGTACTCTACAGATAAAGATTTTGGTGTTTTCCCCTTCATAACTTTCCGCAACATTTGCAGATCTCCGTAGTTATAGTTATAGCTTTTCCAACAAAGCTAAGAAAATTGAAGTGAAATAATAGAAATAGTCGATCAAGCCAAGTTCTTCAAAGACCTGGAGTGGCTATTGCATAGTAGGTATATAAATAAGACTTGGAAACAATTTCTAAATCTAATTTAATACTCAATGTGGTTAAAACACTTTAAAATCTATTCTAGTTTAATTTTTTAGTTTTTATTCTAATTATACAGTTAATATTTCGAAATTGTCTGTTAATTTCATTCTAAATTTCGTTTAGAACTTTTGGTTGATTTTTTATTAATTTGTTTCACTCCAATTTAGAAAGAATTTTATATATTATTGTGGTTAATAAACTTATTAAAAATTTGAATATAAAAGATCCATGAATATTTATAAAAACCTAATAAAAATAACTGAACATTTTTTGTCGGTGGCTATCGTGAGTCAGCCGCTTTTGGCGTATTTCAATATCTATTATCTTCAAATCGTTTTAACTTGAAAACAGCGCACTCAAATAATTCGGGAATAGTAACAATACGTTTTAATTTTGTCCCATTGCAGTAGGTAAAAATTGCTTTGCATACGAAAAAGCCAGTGGCGTACCAAATAATGTTTTTCTGGAAAACTGTGCAATACAAATTTATTTTCGACCCTTTTTACTCAATATTTAATTTATTTTCAATAATAATAGCTCATACAATTGACCGTACCATAATATTCTTTTAATCGGACGCAGGGGAGAAATAGTGGGCGCTGTCCATGAAAATTCTTAGCTACGCTAATGCCTAGTGATGCAAAAAATATATAGTTCAAATATTTTTGGGACACTCTGTATTATAATGACATAAAGAAATCTCCACAGGTTGAAATGTATGCAAAGGCTGAATATTCTTTCTCACAGTTTTTATGAAGATGGCAAATTCTCTACACTTGTTGAGTTAATGATGATTAGTTTAAAGTTTGAACAGGAAGGTGATGTTATTATTACTTTAACAGGTAATAAATTACATTCTAATACCAGTACCAGTAGCAGTTATCTTTTTTCAACTTATTATTTTCCAATATGGTACCTAATAGATTTCCGAGATGAAAAATATATGTCGTGTACCTAATTTGTGAAACATAAAAATCTGGTGTCTTGACAAACGTTTAACGCACACTTCTTTATAAGGGGTGTTCTTCCCCTTGGGGAGTGTACGTAAACGGGATATGAAAAGCACATTTAAACCTGTTGCAATCCCTACAAGACACCATTCGCTATCCCTTTCAATAAAACACTAAACTTCAACCCCCCGAGGTTATGACATTTTTTCAACTTCTGAAGAATATAAACACTTGTCGATACACTCTGCGACCCTTAGTTCATTATTCAGTGAAAGGGAAAGGAGATTTAAAAATTAGCCAGTAAATCCCGACGA
>CAJUYI010002532.1:19085-30693 GCA_910591695.1 Galerucella pusilla | reverse complement strand
GTGGTTTTGGAACACCCTGTAGAATCGAAAGTATTTTCAAAATGTGCCCTCAGTAATTGTATTAGCTCACAAAAAACTATGAAGTTCTATCCCTCACCACAACAATGTTATCCTCCGATGTCAGAAGATTGCCCCACCCTGTATATAATATGTACCCCTAAGTTGGAATCATATGGAAAACTTTTTTATTATCAATAAAAAAAGTTATTCTTCTGCATTATCTAAAACATAGAATACAATCATCAAATATCAAATTCTTCAGTCGTATACGAGGTTTGTCAAAGAATATGAGTTTTACTCAAGAGTAAAGTACCTTTCAATTTGAAAATATCGAAAAATGTTACTAACATAAGATGGATAGGTCGAAGCATTAGTATGAGTAAAAATTAAATTTGTTTGTTTCTAACATTAATATGATGTTAATTTCATAACTTACGGTCTTATTAATAAACACGGAGTAACCTGAGACTAACTTTATTCCATGTTTAAACCATCAGTTTGACAGATACGCTATAAATAAACGCATTTTAGACAGGGAATAGGCTACTCCGAGGTTAGTCCGGGACTAACTTTGGTAGTAATTTTAATCTAACGAAATTAACCTTCGACTAAATATAATTTTTGTCCACGACCACCTAATAATAAGTTAATATTTTACCTCCTAACTATCCTGGTACCCATATATCAACTGTCGTGAATTATGGTTCATAATACACTGTAGTGTATTATGGTTCATAATTCACGACTAGAGATGGGGGTACAATATGAAATAAACTATTAAATCTGTGTAGATATTTTGTTCAGGAAATTTGATTCTGACATACATATATATCATATCTATAAAATATTGTAATTTTTAGTATTGATACTTTTCATAACGATATTTTCTAAAATTAAGTATTTTAAAACAATATATTTATAACGGTACGTTGTATTGATACTTTCTACAGTATCGCCCATCTCTATATATGTCAAATTATTTGAAGTAGATGCCACAACATTTTGAGGTTAGTAATATGCCAAATCGCTACTGACTTTTATTTATTAATAAATAAATTAAGTGTCGTGGACAAAGTATAGTATTCTACTCGCAATTTATGGCCATAATTCACTTGGGTGACTTGCGCCCCTCGCCTGCGGCTCGTGACGCAAACGTCACCCATCGTGAATTATGGCTATCATAAATTGCTCGTTTAATAATATACTATAGTATTGTTGAACTGTCAATTGTGGTATAAATATGTTGTCATATCGTAATTCGAAATTGAGTTTGTCGTTTTTGTATTATCAGTCCATATCATTATTCAGTTTATTATTATTAATTATGCATATTTACTAAGTATTTGTGTTGGTTCAGTGAGTAGTAATTATTTTGCGATGGAAGGAAGATATTATTATACGGATGATTTGAGAATGATGGAAGGATTGGAAGAAGCAAAGAATATTCGTCCGATCAGAAAAATTAAATGTTATAAAATTCGGGCTAATCCCTCAAAAACATTGTTATGAGAGGAATTTTCAGCTATCAAATCAAAAATAAAATATTTTTATCATTTTCTATTTAATTTTTCCTTTTCTCTTTGTTGCACAAATTTTTCATGTACTTGCGTTGCATAGTAATCTGGAGTTCCTCCTCAGCACGCCTTTTTTTATTTCTCCAATTTGCAAGTGAATTTCATGCAAAATTAGGAAATACTACTTTTAACACAAAATACAAACTGAGAGATGATAATAATGAGATAACTTGCTATTTTTGAAATTAATGAACAGAGCACTGACACATGTCACAATAAAAAACAAAACAGATGTCACCATAACGTAACGTTATTTGTCAAGTCCTACCATAAATCTGTGAATCTTCCTTAAGTCATGTCCTAATCCAGTAATAAGGATAGAGTAACTATTACCTCCTTAGTCGGAGTTTATGAATAGCAATTGTATTACTTCTTTAAACCGACGCTAGTCTCAGACTGTATTCTAGATTTCAGATAATGCAGAACTCTTCTTCCTAAAATTAATAATAAAAAAGTTTTCCATATGATTCCAACTTAGGGGGACATATTGTATATCAGCAGAATACATATTTTTATTTTCTTGAAAAAGAACTGGAGCTTTGATCATCAGGCTTAACATTCTTGTTGTGCTATGTTGTTCTCTATTTCCTTTTACATAGTAAATTGTTTATTTGAATATTGTTATCCTTATTATTTGTATTTTTCACTTTAATTCTGTAAAAAACAGTTTATTATTATTATTATTCTTATTAATTACTTCCAAAGCACAAAAAAAATTTTGATCCGTACGAAATTTTGTAAACAACATGTTAATCTCGGCTTAAACTCTGGGTCACTAAAGTAACCCTTTTTTAGACTATTTAGCCATTCGTGAAAACCATTGAATATGTTTGTTTTTCTGTTTCAGTAGCAGTGGTGACGACGTACAACGTTCTATCGAATTGTTAGATCGAGTGCTCTCCGAATTCGATGATGTGGAAAACGCGAATCAGGTTCAAAACGTAAGTATAGACAAACTAAACTTTGTTCTTTTCACAATAAAATTGTTAAAAACAGCCATAGTCTATTTTGTTTTTAAATGTGCGCTAAAGAAATTCTTATTTTGATATTAAGTGGCTGGTATAAATAAAAAAATTGGCTACTTTTAATTTGCGGTAATTGACAAAGTGACATGGTCTCAGCAACATTTTTTAAATCTCCTTTTTTATATATAACAGATCAGGTCAATTCTATAAGAAGTGGTTAAAAATTAACGGTACGCCGTTATATTTCACAAAGTTTCCGCAATTATAACCAATATAGTATATTACATAACGTGTGCGGAAAGTGAAATTTTTCACACGAGTAGGAAATATTGTAGCACGAGACATGAGCCGAGTGTGACAATCACACGAGTGTGAAAAAAATCACTTTCGCACGAGTAATGTACAGTATTTTTCCTACGAGCACGTGATAATTTCATCAAATAATGTGTAATCAACATCTGACATATTAATAAACAAAATGTTACAATTAAAGTCAACATAATTGATTTCAAACTTAACAATAACTATCAATAGTGACAAAAATTCAAGTAGTTTAACTATATAATATAGGTAGGTTATTACAATTATTAATTGGTTGGATAATTATAAAAATTGAAAGTGAAATTATTATTGTTCATCATACTTCATACATACTTATCATGAATACCTTTCAAGATGATTACATTTTCCTACTATTATAATAGGTGATTTGGATTAGTTGGTACAACATCGGACTTCTGACGAAGAGTACGCGGGTTCGATCTTCGACCGCGCCCTAAATTTTTTTTAATCTAGAAAATGACAAAAATTTCACTTTTCAAATAGATCGCTTCAAATCTAGATATTACATAGGTAAATCTAATTAAAAATTATATATTTGACAGCTTGCCAGTGGTCAATCTTAATTAAATTTCATTTTCCGCAAATCGCTAGGAAATTTTGACATTCGTGTCAAAATTTCTTGAAGAAAAAGTCAGGACTTCCTTACTGTAAGGAAATGATATTTCCGTACAGTTGTTAGTGTTCTACATAAATGATTGAAAACACATTGCTTATAAGGAATTAATTTATATTTTGAAAACATCAAGTCATTGCTGAATACATTTTTAAGATCAATTTGTTATATTTACAGTAATTTGACAGTTAGTACAATTATTGAACATTGGAGGAACACTCTTAGAACTATGAGAAACATTTTGGACAACATTCAGGGTGGTAGGGTCATTTTGTTGAATATTTTGTACTGTGAAAATTTTATTTGCCACCTCAACCTTATTGTTAAGCGATTCTTCGATATATCCTTCAGCAACGTTTGATGACTTCCATCCGCCATGCCTCTTTAAACTAGTTATGTCGGCACCAGAGTCAACCAATATTGTTGCAGAAGACCGACGAAAGCAGTGACCAGTATATTCTGTCGGATTTACCAAGTTCAAATAAGTAGCAACTATTTTGGGCATTTTTCTAAATTGATGAATTCCTACCACTTGTCTACAACCCTTTCCGCTTTGATATTTAAAGATATTTGGGAATAAAATTATCGCGTTTTTTTTTAAATCAATCAATACCTATCTGTCGAATTTTAAACGATTTGCGGAAAAATAGTATGTTTACCTCGTAGGAAAAGCCACATTCCTGGACTCTGTGTTGCTAAGTCTCGGCTTGCGCCTCGACTTAGCAATCTTCACAGTCGTCCAGGAATGTTAAGCTTTTCCTACCCGGTAAACAATGTACTATTGACAGCTTTTTTTCCGTACGCGTATGACTAAAAGCCACTTTCCATAGTAGTAGTGCGATATATGTCACTTTCCTATATGATCGTAGGAAAAAGAGTTTTCCTTTAATACTTTAAAGCTTAATATGCACACAGACCAGCAAAAATGGGTTAGCAGATTGTCTTATTTTTAACTATGTGTTAAAATTTAACATTTGCTTACAGAATTGCTCCTTATTTATGTTTTAATAAAAAATGGAAAATGATAAATCACATTAAATTGAATATTACCCTCCTGTATTAAAAATCCCATATAAAGCGGGATCTTATTGCGATAAGATGCCGCTAACTATCGATAAGATGCCGCTAACTATCGATAAGATGCCGCTAACTATCGATAAGATCCGGCTAGCTATCGAAACTATAGTAACGAGTGTTAAAAGACCAAAATACGAAAATAAACTCATGCAGTTATTAGACAACATGCTTTAATAAAAAATTAACGGTAATCTTGATGCACTTGTGTAATTACTTCCGATAATTTTATACAAGTTGAAAGAAGTAAATAGCCGACCAAACGTTTAGTTTTGTAGAAAAAAACATTGAATGCAATTTACTAAAAAAAAATCAAAATTGCCAGAGTCTGTGTAATTCCATTAAAAACCGGAAATTACTCATGTCAGTACAGTTGAATGCAACAAATATAGAGATAAAATTAAAATCAATCAACTGGATCTGATGAAAATTTAAATAAACAGTTCGCGAAAGGTCGATTCGAGACATATGTCTGGCTGTAGGCAGACCGCATGTTGCAATCGAGGCGAACCCCGATCTGCAGTTTCCATACTAAATTCATATCCGCATACACGGACCGCTCGAGCAGTTCCCGTCCCGAGCAGTCGGTGTAGTCGCTCTGCGGTCGACTGCTTAGAGCTGCCGGACCCACCACCATACACGGTAACACGGCCGCTACCATGGACGTATGCCGCTACAAGCGGCTGCTGCCGACCGCGTGCCACTCCCTCCCCGCTCCTTTCTTCAGGTCCAATGCTTTTCCTCACTTTGGAATCTGTCCTTTGTATTTTATGGTTTAAAATACTAACTAATTCATCAAATGAAACCACGGAAATTCTAAAGTGGATGAAAAACTTTTTAGTGTCTTCTCTCAGCTGGGGATACAAAGTGTGAAATACTCCGTGCTGTTCTCTTGATTGTAGTATTGGACGCACCCACATACTGCGGTGTCTTCTAGGCTGGCGCTTGCGTTATAGTAGTACAAGGAGCAATGTTTCTTCATCGAAATCCACCTTGTAAATGAACTCGCATCAGTATTCAGTATTATTTTGCGGTCTAGCACAACTGCTCCAAGCAGTCGTAGTCAACTGCATTATGCGGTCGTGTTGCAGTCGTGTACGACTTCAACGCAACCGCTCTGGAGCTGTCGGTCTCGGCTGCAATATGTGGTCCGTCTATGGCCAGATGATTTACACAAGCACGACAATGGAAATAAGAGAAAAACTACTTGAAAGAGAGAGAAAAATAATTGTTCGCAGTCAGCGTTGGGCGTGTGTCCAGTTCCAGCTAGCCAATCTGATATGAAAGCAACGTTGCTAGTTTAGAATGTTTGGTACATTCCTGGTACATTCTAAGGAATGTATAACTTATTTTGCAATTGACTTTTAACACGGATTAACGCCGTATTTAGTGGGAGAAAATGGAGATTGGTATTATTGACTTTTGACAAATTAATGAGACAAAAATAAGAATAAAACAATATTATTCATAAAAAAATTTGGACAAATTACAATCGACAATAAATAAAATCTTATCATTGTTGCCGGCAAAAATTGGTTATAACTTTTACAGATAAGTACATTTGGCAACAGCGGTTAAAATGAGGGAGCAGTGAACACACGCCCATCGCTGACTGCGCACAATTATTTTTCTCTCTCTTTCGAGTAGTTTTTCTGATATTTTCCTTGTCGTACTTGTGAAAATCGTATGTCGCGAATAAAATTTTCTCAATCTGTATATCTTTACTGTGAGCAAATGCAGTACCAAGTAGTATCAAGTCATTAACCAGATGCATGATGATAAAATTGAGACTTTCATCTCTAAATTGAAATCTATAATTTTGGGTTTTAATTGTGTGACTCTTATCATAAAATCGTAATAAACAGTGGAGACTCTGGCTAATTGTTTGCTGTCAAAGGCATCGCTACGGAAAAACCATAATAAACATTCCAAAGTACTTATTTAACTTCAACAGGTTGACTGCCACAGCGGTCATATATGCTCGCAGCGCTTGCATACAGCCTTTCTCGGTGGATCACCATAACATCCCTTGCAATATTTCCTCATTTTCTCAGCAATATAGGATGCAGAATATTTCTTCCTGCTAGTGTAATTATAGAGACCCTGCGTGACCTTGCTAATTAGACACTAGCGTCCATGGTGGCGAAAATTAGCATCCACTGTGTGAGATAAATTAAATATTATACTACATAGCTACTATACGAAATATGGAGAAATTATCAAATAAAAGGAGGTGTCAAATATTACAATAATTGAAAGCGGATTCCAAAAAAATAATGTCTCGGTCTTACGATTGTCATATGACAACAAATATGAAAATGTATGCCATGTAAAAATTGTTGCATATTGTGGAAATCAGATAGTAGGTACAGGTTCTGAGCATTTTCTATATAATGTACTACTTTTAGGTTTATGACACATGTTTATACTTTCCGACAGAAAATTGAATGAGGAATCACCCACAACAAAAATTTCACATTACCCTGTATAAGTACTACGAATTTTAACAGTTTTGCGTTGTACAATGTACAATTTAAACAAAAAGTTACAAAAATTGAATGTTTCGTGTCCTTTCTAGGTTTTCTATAATTTCTATTATCATGCGTAACAATAGCAATATTATTTGCTTTAATTATAGTATTGACGCGGCTTTTTGACCATGTAACTACATTATTAAATATAGTCGTGGATAATTCTTGGAGCGTGCATGAAGTTCGTTACGCATTTTAAGCATTTAATATTCAATTCAAAAATTAAATTAGATTTCAATTATATAACAATTTTCTCGCCATGTTCAACATCTTCTTCACTTTCCATTTCTGCAATAATTTAATCCTAAAATATAAGAAGAGGGAAGGAAACGCGTAAACCAGAGGAGGGTTTATGAAATTTAAATATTCGAAAAATCCGTGTAGTGGTATTCAAGTGAAATTATCAAAGGGAAAGATGATTGAGTAAGTGGATGAAATATTTAATCGATTAATAATCCAGTTATATATTCAGAATTTCGAAATAATTTGATTGTTTTTTATAATATTAAAAAATTCAGAATTTATTACATCAAGTTATGGAGCAATGTTCTAACGATGCTAACGTTTTATTTACTTATAAATCTTCCAAACGGTTTGACGCAGCTGCTGTGGATATTAATATTTATCAGTTTCCTTATTGAGATGGCAGTTTACGGATGTAAAAAACAGTAATGTCAGTCTTATTGCTATTTCATTATTTACTTATATTGTAGAAGAAACTGGGCCAATGTGTGTAAGACCAAATATTATACTCATAGGCGGCGTGTGGTAAGAGGGTCTATAAGGCGCTTCACTGCGACTCGCAAGAGTCTATTGTGGCTCACACGTATTGATATTTCAGGTCCGAGGGCGAGAGAGAGACTCTGCCAAACATCGGCTACCTGATTCGAGCCGCGGCGGGGCAGGCACAAATAATATGTTCTGATGTTTTATCATTTTCCAGACAAAGATGGCAAGTCGGATCTTCCGACAGTCCAAATTTTAGCATATGATGATTCAGATGACAGTGGGCTGTTAAATGGTCTCTTAGACAACGTAGATCATGCCTGATATAGTCTAACATTTTTTTGGAGACATTCTTCGAAGTATGTATAAAAGCCTTTGAATGAACCAATCCTGGTAAATTATGCCAGAAGTCTAAAGCTCTTCTTGCTGTCCAGGTATTAATGTTTGTTTGGCAAAACATATTGCGATGCCAATTGTAGGCTCTGGTCCGATAGAAACACGTGCAGCACCCTCACTTGCAAGAGAGTCTGCCTTCTCGTTTCCTTCCATTCCAAAGTTGCCAGGGATCCAGATCAGCAATACTTTATCGAGTTGGAGTAAATTTCCGCCTGAAATACGATTGCATAGGATCCTAGAGAGGTTGAAAGTCGAAAGCCATATGTGTACCAACAGCTGTCTGCTCTTAATAGTTCATCCTTACGGAGGACCCATTCATCTCTATTTGGAATTAGGACAGTATAAGGCAGGTCGTAGCGTAGTTAGTATATTCCTAAGTGGTTGCTAGGGAAGCGGTGCGATTTACTTTACAGCTGTGCGTTTTTTCTTACCGTGCGTGCGAGACATCTTACATTGATTGCCGACTGTGTGCTACTGACTGCTTACAGGGGTGGTCAAAGTTTAGAAAAATCTAGCTTGTAGTGAAGTCCTTGGTGACTTCAGTTCAGTTCAGTTCAGTTCAGCAGTGAAAAAGTGAAGATCAAGGGAACCTTATTGCTATAGAGCGTAAAGTGCTCTTAGTATAATAATAGCCAATGATGCAATGTTCCTCACCATGGCAATACCTATGCTCTACAATAACTGCGTTTTTTTAACTGTTCGCTACACCTCAATACTATCGGTTTTCCGAATTAAATGCTTGTCGTGTATAAAGGAAAGGTGGCACACATCTCTATAACTTACAATTCCAATCACTATATCAAACTGTTTGTTTCCAGATTCAGCAGATTACTACCTCTACATCTACACCTCAACTTCGTCATCACACTACCAATAATCACCATCACCAGAACTCTACAGCCCCTAATAGTGGTACAACAACAACTCCAGACGACGAGAGTCCTTCACAGGGAGGTCACCAATCGGAAGACGACGGATACATGAGTATGAACGGTCGAAAAGCCAAATTCAATCTCACTTTTAAACCACTCGCCGAACACCACGAAAATCCCCCGCCGCCGTTATTATCACCACATCAATTAAGATCACCTACGACTCTAGTTAGACCGGGCGATCCAGATGATTTTCCACCACCTCCAGAGGAAGCACAAAGGTTGATCGCTACGTTATTACCTAAGTAAGTACTTGTACAATTATTATCTATCCTCCAAATCAAAATTTTTTCTATAAGATAAAACTCTAGGGACCAGAGAAAAATTTCCAATCACCAAGAGTTCAAAATAACAAGAGCATGAAGATTGTATGTATGTATGTATTTTGGGGTGACATTCACTGAGACCTAAAAGATCTATTGTGCCCCCTTACTTCTACTTAGTTTCTGAGGAGAGTCCCAGAAACTAGTGGCTACTTTAATCCTATTTTCCAGAGGAATTTTATTATGTCTGCAGGCTTCAACTTAGGTAAATGTTCCTCTTCTATCCAGTAATCTCTCCAGAAATCTGTCTAGGATTCTAAAGTGCTGTGCAGTTGGAAAGTATGTGGATGGAGGTTGCTTCTTCCATGCCACAAAATCTGCATTCTTCTTCCTCCACTATTTTGATCTTTTTCAGGTGCTCATTCAGGCGACAATGTCCCGTTAGGATCCCTGTTAAAACTCTTAGCGCAGTTTTACTTTGACTTATGCATTCATTTGATCTCAACAGGTTGTAGTCACCCAGAAGAGTCTTTGATTGTATATATTTCCAATGGTCAGATCTATTTGGATCCCATTCCTTCTTGTTGCTTAATTCCGTAACGAATTTCTTTGAAAAGTTATACTTTTCATCATACCGTCTTGTGGCATGTCCCAGGGGCTCGATTCTCGACTTTTATTCACATGGGTAAAAATAATTTTCACATGGAAATATTAAATTCGGTATTCTCCACAGAACCACGTGAATATTTTCACACAAAAAGTCTACGAATTCCACTATCACCGAGAATACCGTTTCAAACAAGCATGTGAAAATAAGTAGTGGAATAATTTCACATGTGAATCTTTTCACATGAGGTCGAGAATAGAGCCCCAGGTCGTCTGATTTTTAAGAAGTTGGAGGTGGTGATTCCCTCTGAAGATTGGAGATATATTGTTTTAAAAATGTATACAATTATCAATAAATAATTATTTACTGATAAGTATTCCGTAACTGTCTGTTGAGTGAGCGACCTTAACGTTTGAAGGAAGACTGGAATGCGAACTGCAAACTCACAAATGAATTGACAGATACATATTGCACATGTATGTAAACAAACGTCTTATGACACATAACATTGATGACAACAAACGCTTCAAATATATAGAGAGTATGGTATTGGCATTGTCTTCTATGGTATGACGCAACTGTGGAAAAATATGTGCCGAATAGCGGAAGACAATGTACTACGAGTTATGCAATAATATTCTCGACATTCTCTTCTGATTTAGGATGCCACGCGCTTGATATTAATGCGATTAAATGCAGTAGATTAATATTCTGAGAATATGTTAAATAGGAGGGACAATATCTTCAGATTTTTGGCACCATGTGTCGATGTTGTTTCGTTTTAACGCGCGTTTGCTTCGCGGTGGTTACAATTCGTTACGCCATACGCTTTCGTAGAGGTTAATCCAAAATAGAGAAGTGTTGGAAGTATTTTAACGCAATTTTGCAATAACAATAGTGCTAGATTAATCAATCAATAGTGATTTCAATTATACTTGTGAGATTCGGACCCATTTTTAAGAAAAAGAAAAACTCGCAACCCAGCTTAGTGACAACAGAATTGGAGTGACGAAGAGGATTCAGTCGGCTAAACCTCGAAAAACGAATCTAAGCAGGAAGCCAAAAAAAAGGAATTTATCGGTCAACGTAAATAAAAATACACCTAATCTCACTATGTTTTTTTTTTTGTATTTAGTCGCGTTAATATCAAGCGCGTGGCGTTCTAAAACTCGAATTAATTTCGAAACTACTAATCTGAAAACTGAATGAATTTTCTCGCGTGACGGTACCTACATGTCGATGATGTAAAGTTTTACTCTCTACAACAATTATTTGAAACTTTTTTCGGTATTGTTTATTATTATTGAAATAATGGCGAAAAACATGAACGCTGAACGGGTTTACCGCGATTTTTACTATTTCCCGGGCGATACTCATTAGATTCCTTGTGCCAAAATACACTTTATAAACCTAATCGGAGAGTGTTGGGAAAAAAGTCAATTGACGGTCTTTTTTATTGAACCAATGGTACAAACGGTATACAGGTGTTTTGACCAGGTTCTAGAGGAACCATTTAGGATGTTATATTGAATATAATGATGTATAAAATTATATTTCATGTATAGTTTTCATTTGCTGAAAAAAA
>CAJUYI010002532.1:0-19075 GCA_910591695.1 Galerucella pusilla | reverse complement strand
GAGTAGTAGGAGAGTAGGAGTAGTAGGAGAGTAGGAGTAGTAGGAGAAATAAACTTGGTCATCAAACACCTAAACTCGGTTTAATGATAAGTTAGACTGGGAGTGATGTATTTATTATCAACAATTACATCAGCTATCATTAAACCGAGTTTAGGTGTTTGTTAGACTACGTTCCATATAAGAAGAAGCCACGAGCAGTTTGCCAACTGTCGCAAATAGATCCCAAACAATAAAGGGTAGTAGGAATTTACTAATAGTACATTGGAATAACATTACTTTGGCACTTTTTTTTTGTTGTTTTCTGTCAAATACGGAATAGTCCAAGATCCCAGAGCGAATGAGAGCGATGGAACATAACTTATTTTCAAATAGATGAAATGTTAGGTTATCAGTAGCATCTCGTGTGCTTCGAATACCTGTGTGTTTTTGCAGCTAGCCTAAGGGCACCTTGGTAGGTATCAGGTGAGAAAGGTAACTAAAAATAAGAGTTACTTAACTTAAGTTTGTATGTCTGATTTTTATATATGTTTTGTAGAATAATATTCTAACGTAGTATCATAAATGTCAGACACTTTCCATGGACCAAAACTTTTGTCAGACTCTTTAAAGCTCCACAAAAAATTAATAAACTTTATTTACTTTCACATATTTCACAAATATGTTATGAAGGCAACTATTACTAAGTTATATTTCGCTAGTCAGACCAATTAATTGTAATGACCGAACAGCCCCAAAACATAAAAATTATCAGCCGGGAGTATGAGTGCGAGAGCACTATGAATGCGTTTCAGAGCGAGTGAGACGTCTATAGTAACTTCTGACAAAAGTTTTGGTCCATGGAAAGTGTCTTACATTTATGATACCACTCTAGAATATTATTCTACAAAACATATATAAAAATCAAACATACAAATTTAAGTCAAGTAACTCATATTTTTAGTTACCTTTCTCACCTGATACATGCCCAGGTGCCCTTAGGCTAGCTCCACAAAGACACAGGTATTCAAAGCACACGAGATGCTATTGAGAACCTAACATTCCATCTATTTGAAAATACTCGTGAGTTATGTCTTATCGCTCTGGGATCTTACTCTAGAAGAAATCGTAGACAGGTAAACCTTATTTATGTTATAGTCTTAAAGTTTTAAAACTTCATCACTGGAAAGCGATCCTTTTTGTTCACTATTCTTAACAAAAATAATCTCTTGTAATTCATTTTTTTACTTATTCTATTTTATAAAGAATTCATTTTTGCAGGGTTTCACCAACTCACCGCCATTCGAAAAATCGTAGCTGTAGTATTCCGAAAACTGTGGGAAACACTGGCAGAAATCACCGTTCTTTTCCACTCACACAACTACCACCGCGATTGGACACGATACCGCCTCCGCAACGGTTCCAAAACGATCATGTCACCCCCATTATCAACGGTCTACCTCCTGATCCAATTCATACGGCCACACAAACAACATTGGTAAGTAGGCATTTGTAATAACTTCGAAAATAATGATACGCCGTTGTACAGAGCATTTAAATGTCTAGCAAGAGCTGTAGTGGGAGGTAACATTGAAAATGAGTTTGTGCGCATGGGGGCGTGCTCGCCATCACGTTTGGTACTTGCAGTACATGTGTCATCTAACACTTTTTCTTCGATTTTAATTGGCTGAAATAGAGTAGTAAGAGGCTATCAAACTGATGATAGTTCTATTACTGTATGCTACTACGTCAGTGTTATTAATATCGCCAACTATAGGAAAAAAAATGATTATGTACTGTCAGTTTTGACATTCAGAATATGGCTGCGTGAAATTCACCGAGAAGGCAGTAGATGGGGTGACGCGACTGAAGTCAACATACGACAATAATTAATAAATTTTGAGAAACCCAAAGAAAATACAAATGAATTAAATGGTCACAGTGAAATCAGTTTACGCAATTCTGTGTATCTGTTACGGTGAATGTACACTCTTGCGAAATGTACACTTTTACCGTGAAATGTGTATCTAAATTTCCCAAAAAGTTAGGTATATGTATATGATGTATATGTACATTTCCCGGCAAATGTGTACTCTTGCCTTCACGTTTTGGTAAATGTATACATTTACCTTCATGTTTTAAGAAAAGTTGAAATACAAATAAATTGAAAATGTTGTTGCAGTAAAAAAATATTTATAGTTAACATATTTCTTTCTTTTATTGTTTTTAAGTTTGATTTCGATCAAGAAATGTTGATAGCACTGCTTTAGTGATAAATGCATTGTAATGCACACTAGGTTATTCGAGAAGGGGAGGGAATATAATCAATGGATTGGTCATTCCTCTTCTTGAATTACTTCATATGCGCGTTACAGTATTGGATATTTTTCAAAAATGAGAAGGGTGAATGCATTCAATACTTTGTAACGCGCATTTCAAGTTAATCAAGAAGGGGAAGGGTAATTCCAATGATTATATTCCCTTCACCTTCTTGAATAACTTAATGTTCATTACAAAGTATTGGATATCTCAAGGGGAATAAGGGTGAATCCAATGATTATATTTCCTTCCACTTTTTCTCACATTAACCAAAACGACATGTCAATGTGAATTCAATGTACATTTCCCTTCTTTGAAATTGTAAATGTTAGTTGACCGCACATTACCAAACGAGCAGGCAAATGTGCACATTTACCGGAAAATGTGTACATTTGCCGCATTATCTACTTTTTAATATATCTAAAGGTATTAAATTCACACAAAATACGACCACTCCCGAAATGGCAATCATTCTATTATCTCTCTAAATAAAACTGGTGCTACGATTAATGATCGATGACCATCAGATGATTGAATTCGGCCTATCTGCGATAATAATCGTAACACTAGTTTATATTATAACCGATAAAAATCGAATGAGTGGTTCTTTCAAGATGTCCTATTTAATTATTTCGCATATATACTTTCAATTATAATTAATGGGTTTCCAAATTGATTTTGTATATAGGGTGGTCCGTTAATGAGGGTCCAAACTAAATTAGTAGCTGCAATATTCTTATTTTATTATTTATTCCAGGTAATATATTAGACCTTCACACTAATACTGTACATGGAGAATGTCAAATAGCCATTAAAAAGTGTCTACTTCCATTTCTAAATAATATACAGGGGGAATTGTGAATTTTGACTAATATTTATGTGGGAATTACCTTCTTAGTTACATACATTATGTACCTAGTTTTATTTTGATATGTTTTGGATACTCAAATGTTTTTTTGTAATTTGTTTATTTCTGTTCCTATTGATAAACATAAGTTGATTCTAGTTGAATTATTTATACTTTTGAAATATTTCTATTTTTCAAACCAGTCGAATTTTTATAATTTTAATCTCGCAATGAAAATTGTATTTTACTATTCAATAAAGGTCAGTATGCGTTACCTGAATCATATAACAATATATTGAAATCCAATTAGCCGTACATAAAGAGCAAAGCCCAACAAGCGAACAAACGCGGTCGATTTTATTGAAAGTCTTCACAAGCACAGATTTAACCGCGTAAAATTACTGCCTCTAGATAAATACAACTTCCAACTATAATTATTATATTTTATTTGTAGTTACTGAGTTTCTCTCTAATCGTGTTTACGTTAAGTTGAGCGTAACAAAACCAGAAGTATTAGGTTCAGATTTATTATGTGTGGTTGTAGAGGTGATGGAATTAGTTAATTGATAATAACACGATTGCTTAATGGCTGTATCCCGTAGCTTTATGATCATAAGGCTCGCGGTTTCTATGAAACATTCATCCTCCATGTCGCGGTTGTACTTTTAACCTGTGTATTGTATATTGGGATGACATTGGGGACCTAAAAGATCTATTGTGTCATTCATTCATTTATTTTACTTATTTTTCAGCTTTGCCTATTTCTTGAACGATACTTGTGGTTATTCCCAAGCTTTTGGATTGTTTGGTTCCTGGCCCGTACACTCCTATCCTAGTTCCTTCTACTGCTTTTCAGCCATCTGTGTACCATCGATTGGCATTTTTTTTCCAAGTCTGGTAATGGTATTTGTATCCCATTCCTTCTTGTCGCTTAATTCCGTATGTATTCTTTGAAAAGTTATACATCTTGTGGCATGTCCCAGTAATCCCAGTAGTATCGTGTTTTTTCTGCAACACAGTCTTTGAATTTTGGTGAGGTCGTCTCCAATAGACTAGTTCTATTACTCCACGCAATGGCTCCATAAATGATAGGTAATTGGTCTGACTATGGCAGTGTATTTCCAGCAAAAGATTTTTGTGCTACAACCCCAATGGGTGCCTTGTGCCTTTACACCATAAGAGCCATTTTTTGGTTCTCTTTTGTGTCTTGACCCTACTCACAAAGCACTACTTAGAGCTCATAATTTTTCTAAAAAACTAAGATCTCTATACTCCTGCTGAACGCCACCTTGTGATAATCAAATAAAATGACAGCCATATGCGTAGACTCCATTTCACGTAAGGAGAAGCCACTTGAAGTTGCAGTCGTAAAATTTACATTCGACTTCAAATCAGTAGTGTAACGTTTTTACATTTTGTAGGTTAACACAAAATAGCATGTATTTATCGTATGTATAGTTCAAATAAAACATTATTTGAAGCTTTTCGAGAAAGTACTTGGTATCGTTAAAATGTTTATACTTCCAATTAACGATTGGCGGTGTTCGTTTGTAACGCCAGACGACATAGATGAACAAGACCGAATTTGATTTCTGCGCAAGACAGTTGGCAAACTTCAGGTAGATGTGAAACAGAGTCTACTTACGTGTGACGATGCGTCACGTGAATTTGCTTACGTTCAATTAATTCTTTGAAACAGAATTAGAATACACAAAATCTTCGTTCATAGTAAGCAAGTGTATTATTAATAATTAACAATCGAAATATTTTAACGCGCGAGCAAAGTGAACGTTAATGTTCGAGTTAGTTAAAAAACAAGTTTCGATATTCAGTCAGATATCATCAAGAAATTTTGGAAGAATTTCAGCCAAGACTTTTTTTTCAAAACTCATAAAGAACTTTATTGCATAATAAGTGAAAAAAAATATCAATAATTTAATTAATTATATATTATTTTTCAGCCAAAAACGAAACATCAACGTCCATATGGTTGGGAAAGTAATGATTTTACATTAAACCCGCCGCTACCTCCCCCAGGATACCGCTTTGGTAGTTTACCATACCAACACTGTGTTTACCCCATTACCTCACCTACTAGGGTGCCTCCTAGAACCGTGCCTACAGCTATAGAAAGACATAGAGAAGTAAAAAGGTGAGCTTAATAAATTATAATGGAATATTAATATTATAAACATTTCAGCAAAAATTGTTCACAGCGGCTTATTAACACTTAAACATCATCAAATAAATTGTGTTAGATTTCCGAACTAAACAAAGCAATCTAAATAATCATAACACGGTAGGATAACTGCAAATACTCCATATCACCCAAGTGCTGCCGTTTTTGATATTCCAAATGCTGGTCGAGGACCGTTGAACGCACTTAAGAGTAACTCCTGTTTCTCTATCAATTTTAGATCCGTCAGTGTACTACATAAACGTTCCCGTCCTATTCCATAGTTTAGCTGGATATGGTATCGGTTTTTTCCTCGTTAATTGTAGCCAACATGTGATCACTTCTCATTCCAAGAAGCGGGTTTGTGATGATATCTGTGGTTCTAAAATGACTGTGGATATTGCTTTGAACATGCTACCCTACAAACGCATCAAACTCGGCACCAGAAAACTACCAGTTTCTAGCCATGTTTTTAAATATAGTACAATTTGTGGTCTTACTAGAAATGTATCCTTGTTTCAGATATCCAAAAAAAATACAGACATTCAATTTATGTTTTACTACAATAAAATTGTTGTTTGCTGTCATCTTCTATAATTTTTTTCATTTATTATTGACATTTCTTAATACTTCACATTTTGTAGACATGGCAGTGAAGACAATCTCTCCAGCGACTTAGATGAAACCCCAGCCTTACGTCCTCTCAGTGAATTAGCCGACGACGAGCACTTTTCAGATGACTCCCTAGAAGAAACATTACCGCCTCCCCCACCCCCCGCTTGTAATAAACGAGCTAGCATCGCTTGGGAAGTTCCTTTAGATGATGATGCTCTTCTTACCCCAGGTAAACTATCGACTGCACTAATCGGAAGCTAAATAAAAGCTTATTTATCAATTGTAGGTAGCACAAAAGTAATAGGTAGAAGAAGACGAAAATCAGGCTCGTATTCAAGTACTAGTTCAATACCTAATAGACTTAAAGAACTCGAAGATTGGCCGGATCCTCCGCCTTGCACTACAGAAGATGAAGTCACATCTCCTTTTTCGGATTCAGATGAACAAGTGATGTTGCCTACTGAACTGAATAGTGCAAATATGTCCGGAAATAGCACATATATTGTTAGAAGAGGTGATTGTTATTTAATAAAAAATACACTTCTCAACAGGCTTGTGTGTGGATAATTGGAAAGTCCCCGGTCTGACACATAGATGGCGGTACTAGAATTAAATCCTAACCTTCTAAAACTTCGTGTCAAAATTTGACAGCAATTGGACGATTAGTTCATGAGAATTGCGTTATGAGTGAAGCCACTTTTGTTATTAAAAAAAATGGAATATAATTTCGTTTGCTGAAGCAAAATATTGGCTTGATGAAGAGTTTCCAAACTCTGCTCCAAAAAAATCGACCATTATTGATTGGTGCGCTAAATTTAAACGTGGTGAAATGAGCACCAAAGACAAAGAACACATTGGACGCCCAAAAGAGGCTGTTACCGACGAAAACATCAAAAAAATTGACAAAATAATTTATGAATGACCGTCAAGTCGAGTTAAAAGACAGACAGACACTGTAAAGATACCATTTGGACGTGTACATCATGTCATTCACGAATATTTGGACATGCCAAAACTCTGTGTAAAGTGAGTGCCGCATGAGCTCACAATCGATCAAAAACAACGACTTGCTGATGATTCTGAGCTATGTTTGGAGCTGTTCAAGCGCAATAAACCCGAATTTGTGTGTCCATATGTGACAATTGATGAAATATTGCTTCATCCCTACATTCCAGAGTACAATCGGCAGTCTGTTGAATGGAGTGCACGCGATTAACCGAATCAAAAGCAACAGTCGGCTGGCTGGCAGGGTTGTTTCACCAAAACAAAGCGCCGTGTCATAAGTCGATGAGAACGATGGTCAAACTCAATGAATTGGGATTTGAATTGCTTCCCAATCCACCGTGTTCTCCAGATTTGGCCTCCAGCGACTTTCTGGAAAGAAATTTGAAGCCGATGAGGAAGTAATCGCCGAAACAGAGACATATTTTGAAGCTAAAGACAAATCGTACTACAAGAACGGTATCGAATAGCTAGAAGATCGCTATAATCCGTGTATCGCTCTCGAAAGCAACCATGGTGAATAATAAAATCAAATTATGCCAAAAAAATGTTTTACTATGGTAGACCGGGGACTTTTCAACTGGACTGTCAAGTAATATGGGGGTACAATGAGTGATGGACAATGTATTTTTTCCACTACTAGCTGTGAAGTTGACAATTATTGCTTCTTCTAGCCAACTGAGAAGTTGAATTACTCTATTAGTGGTCAATAATTTTCTATTATTAACCTAGGTCAATAATGGACAAATTCAAATATTTTGAGAATCCAGAGATAGTATAGTTTAACAAAAACTTATGCAGCATTATTTTGTTCACCCAGCAGATTGTCTAACATATTTGCTGCTTGAAATTACCTATCAACATAAAATTATTTGAATAAAAATGTCCTTAGTTTGAAATTCGCGCTCAAACAAAAATGACTGATGACATAACGAGTACATTCATAATATCTGACAGTGTACTTGTCAGTCAGACGGCGGAGTAAACGCTTCTCGTGGTGCGTTTGTAAATTATTTTTAATTTTTGTCTTAAATTTGGCTAGTAGTGGAAAATTGTATATACCCCATGGTGTTGGAGACATTTATAAACCTCGCACCTTATTCCGCTCGAGGCAAAGCCCCTCGCGAAATAATCTTGGTGCACGGCCAATAATAATTGTCTTCACCACCTTGGCGTATAATATGCTATTTTTTCTTAGTTTTATGGAAAAAAGTTCTGCATGGTCTGAAAATCAAATCATCAGATATCAAATTTCTTGATCCGTTTACAAGTTTTGTGAAAAAATATCAGTCTCACTCAAGAGTAAAGTTAATAGAATGAGTAACCACCTGCACAATATGACCGATCTGTCAGTTTCTTCATTGTGGAATGGTCTATTCTGATAATTTCAACTACTGATTTTTTCTAGCTAATAAAGAACGCAAGTCTCTCCAAGCCGTAGGCAGCTCGTTAACTTCAAATTCTTCTCTTAACTCCCGGTTAAGTTCGGAGTTCAGTATACCGACAAGCAGATTTAGTGGTGAAATTAGCCATCGTCTAAGTAGAGATCTTCACACTCCTAATTCCAGGTACAGCGTCGATCTTGGTACACCACCGCATTCAAGATTAAGCAACTCTCCTAAATCAAGGTTAAGTTTGGACTTGAATAACTCAAGACTACTTAGTCAAGAATTAAGTTCTTCTCCTTCAAGACATAGCATAGAATTATCAAGCAGTAGATCGAGCACACCCAGTAAACATGATCTAGACATAAAAAAACATAGTACCACATTTGATAATATCAGATCTTTGATTAACGATGGTGTTGTTCAAGATTTAGTCTCCCCAAAAACAGAAACTGCCAAAGATTTCAATACATGTGTATCGCCAATAGTAAGGGTAGTTTCTCTACCCAGCTTGAGTGCTGAAGAATTTACGCCAAAACGAGAATTAGATGTAACAGTTGAGGAAGAAGAAGAGGTGGAAAGCTCCCAACCTAGCGCGGAGATATCGCCTCTAAGAAAAATAGAGCAAAATATTAGTGAGCTTTTAGAGAGGAGAGACATAGAGGTTGTTCAGCACGATCATGTTTTAAATGGAGTCGAAGATCTTAATAAGGATAAAAGAAGGGCTCCGTCCAAACCTTGTAGGGATTCTAAACAAAGAATTGATTTGCAAAAATCAAGCAGCCATAATGAAATACAGAAATCGGAAGAATACTATAGACGACTTTTGATTGAAGGTAAGAAAGATCACATAAATAAAAAGTAAAATATGTACCTACCTTTAATAAATAAGAGTTATAGGTTTCTTGAGATAAATTATTTGAAATCTTTATTTACTAGTCATTATGGTCGATTTCAAATCAACCAACGTGTTGATTTTCATTCATTTAAGAACATAATTAAATTCATTTCAATATAAAAATATTCTAGTTAACCCAAAAGTGCATCTACTTTTGGTAATAATGTTTTTCCGCAAATAACTAGGAAATTACGACATTGCAGACATTCTTAAAGAAAAAGTCAAGATTTCCTATTCACTTTTTCACTGTAAGGAAATTATGTTAAGTGTTCTACATAAATGATTAAAAACAAATTGTTTATAATGAATTAATTTATATTTTAAAAACTTTCACTGTCTCAACCAGCTCTGGAGCAGTCCCAGAAATAGAAAATTCATCATCACCTATCATTTTACTTTCGAGAACACCAGAACTTAAATTTTTATGCTTCAAGTTTGACAATACAACCTTGATACATTTCAATAGTAACTCAAGTAGCCTTATTACGAATTTCAAAGCACCATTTATTTGTGAATAAAATTATTCGCGGTTTTTTCAAAAGTAATTAATGTTTGTCAAATTTTAAACGATATGCGGAAAAAAAAGTATGTTTAGTTCGTAGGAAGGCCACATTCCTGGACTCTGTGCTGCAATCTTCACAGTCGCCCATGAATATTAGGCTTTTCCTACTCGGTAAACAAAATGTACTATTCCTTAAAATTTTTCCTGTTTGCTTAATAGACCCCTTTATTATATATTACCCTTCATATTATCGTTATCAACTCATACCGTTTATGTTTCTGATTAGTATAATGTTTAAAGCCCTTTTTATTACACACTCCTCAATCGCCTTTTCATGAGATAGTACTTATTTGAATACTCCTACTTCACATCAGTTTTGTAGTTGTTTTAATCGTGTTTACATAATTATTATTCAGTTATTTAAACTTATTTATCTTCCAAGATAATTATAAACGATATTAACTTGATTATGCTGTTTATTTTCGGTTTTATCAATATATATCTCTACTGCCAGTCTACTTATTATTATATTTATTTTCTCACGTTACACCCTCACAGAGTCATTTAGTATTATGTTAGTCAGGTTTATTCACCAGGAAATTTCTGTGTTCCTGCTTCGGCACGTGGTTCCGAAACATCTGATGTTTTGCTTAAATTCACCGAGATGTGCAATCACGTGCTGCAATTTTTTATGTGCCAAATACTGGTGAATGCAGTTTCAGGTCCGCCGTTTCATTGCATACTCTTGTGCCTCATGACCCACTTAAGAGAAACATGCTAAGGATTTCAGTGCGTTTTATCCTCTATTATCTTCTTTCGAAGTTCATTTGCAAACAGGGGTCGATAGCGTAGATTTTCGCCTGGAATACTGGATCTAGCACCTTGGGCATTAGCTCCTGTTCCTATGTCAGTTTTGGATCAGTCTGTTTGCAGCTTCAATGCTACTGCCTGACTGCATGCTTACACCACATCCCTGTTTATGGATGTGGTATTGTTGATTGTCGTTAATTGTGGCTAACATGTGATAACGTTTGTGATTCTGAAATAACTATGGGTGTCCTTGGTACCAATTCTCATATTTGCCAAGACCCCTCCTTCCCTCCCCTAGAACACCTCACGTAATTAATGGATGAGCCCTTGCCAGTCAGTGTCGTACCTATACCACAAAAATTATTCAGACAATGCCAAACGTCAACAAAATTGGAGGACAACTAATGAGACGCCTCTGTACAGAGCATTTATATGTCTTGCAAGAGCTGTAGTGGGAGGTAACATTGAAAATGAGTTTGTGCACATGGGGGCGGGCTCGCCATCACGTTTGGTGCTTGCAGTAGTAGGATTGGCAACGCAGTTATCCCATAATACTCATCTGGAGTATTATTGTCCTGTGCCTTAGCCCATAGGAACTTTCTGATTACTCATACCGGCTAATGTTTTAGTGGTATATCTCAAGGTCACTATTAATGAAATATATTTTGTATCAGTTACCTACCGTTTTGTATAGACCTAACAAAATTCTCTTATAAGTGATCGGTACGCAATCCCCCTTATCAAAAATTAAATAAATCACTGATGGAACTTCAAACCATTAATTATATTTTATCTGCCTGATAAATTATAGAGTCAGTTGGGGTAATTTGAAGTGTTTGTTAACATCATACTTTTCTTCTGCTATTTCTTCTTAATCACTATTTATTAAAGTAATAAGTTAATTATTTATAAATCCAATTGGCTTTAAAACAAAATTCTAAAATATTTTTTATTTATTTGAAAGACTATTACCATAAGAGAACTGGTGAGTATGTTATACATTGTTTATTCATCCATCACTGTTTCATTTAGTCAAATCAAAAACATTCATAATTTTTAATGTTATTGTATGTATATTTTTTAAGCATGTTAATTCTTAATTGGCTTTATGTTTATATCCTTCAAATATGTTTAATCCACTTAAATCCACTTGAAAACAAGTTCTTGGCTTCGATTTTCCATGCTTATCTAGAATTAACATGAATTTAGGGTCTACATATTTTATTGTATTGTAGTACATTCTATTCCTACCTCAATCGAATGTTGATTATTATTACAAAATTTATTTGTACAGAATATTCTATTCTCTTGCATTTTGTTCTAAAAAGTAAGTAAGTTATATAGCATTTTATTTTTGTCAATTGTAGTTAAAAAACGGACCTTCTCACGTCCAGGAAGGAGAAAAAATGCTAAAACTTCATTTCGCATTAGCCAAATTAGAATGGCTAAACTTTCTAGTGATTATAGATAATATCTTTTGTATGTTTCTTGTGTTGTATTTATTATTCTTTTTATTATTTTTGGGATATGTATGTATGTATTTATGTATTTTGGGGTGACATTTACTGAGACCTAAAAGATCTATTGTGCCTCCTTACTTCTACTCAGTTTCTGAGGAGAGTCTCAGAAACTAGTAGTTCATTTAGTCCTATTTCCCGGAGAAATTTTAGGATGTCTGCAGGCTTCAACTTAGGCAAATGTTCCTCTTCTATCCAGTAATCTCCCAGGTGCTGTTCTCTAGGATTCTGAAGTGCTGTGCAGTTGGAAAGTATGTGGATGGAGGGATAGTAAATCACAATCTTTTTCATACCTTTATTCCAGCGCGTTCAAGAATGAGAAATTTTATAATTCTTGAACATTTGCATCATGAATTTAACAATATTTTAAAATTCATTTCCAATAAAAAAAAAGATTGGTGCTGCCACAATTTGGTTGTCCTAAGAGTCTTATGTAGGTTTTAATAAAAAAACAGTTCCAATAATAATAAACTACGTAGCGTCTCGTAATCCAACGTATGACTAGAATTTGGCAGATTGGATGAAAAGAATTGTTTTTTATTATTTTCCATTACGAGAAAGAAATCTAGGATTTCAGATTCAGAGAAAGGAAATAGCAATAGGGGAGCTATTTTTTTGTTGTGTTTACTATCTACCAAAAATTACGTCAAACTATTCGATTCCGTACCGAATAATGATTTGGTAAGAAAAAGTTCCAGTTAAATGTCAATTTCTAGTCATAAATATCCTTGGAAAGTATATATTTTAACGGAATCTCAATTATCCAAATAATCTTAGCAAACAATTAAACTGTAAAATGTTACTTGATACGGCGAAATATAGACTAGTCTATAAATATATTTACATTACGAAATATTTCAGGTGGTATTCCGTTTCCGAAACGAAACGGCATCCAAAAATCAGAAAGTGCGAAAGAGATGTTAATAGCCCATCGAGAACCTAGACCTATTCCCACTTCAACGTCGGCAGATTTTCCTGTGAGAGTGGAGGTCCTGCAACACGAGTTTCCGCCCTTACCTCCATCACCCGTTGAAGAGGATGAGGACGAATATACTGAAATATTACATTCTGTTCATAAAAGCAGAGCCGATACGCTGCCAAACAGTAACGAGCCACCTACAGTGCCTCCCCATCGGGAACCAGGTTCCAATAGTCTGAAAACCAGATCTATGGATGTTAATTATAGCAGAGGTATGTATATAAAATATTGGGGTGACATTCACTGAGACCTGAAAGATCTATTTTGCCCCTTACTTCCGCTTAGTTCCTGAGGAAAGTCTCAGAGACTAGTAACTCCTTCAGTCCTATTTCCTGGTGGAATTTTAGGAAACCAAGAGCACAAAAAGCTTTAAGGCTAAAAAGTGCCGAGTACTCTAAGCCTTAGACTGGTTGTGCCGAACTCTACAGCCTAACCAACTAAGTACAAATGATTTCTGGTTTCTACTAAAATGCTCTAAAATAAAAGCAATGTGTACCATATTTTCAACTACAAATCAATACTTGTGCATATAGATGTATTGTTAAAATGATTTACAGGTCGCAGAACTAATTTCTTCACCTCATCGAATAGAAACATTCCATCAGAACGCCGAACTCTTCCTGCAGAACTGCAAGATAAACGAAGGCCTTTTCAGAAACGAGCGTCTCAACAGAGCCCTCAAGATGAACACCATCTTCAAACATCTTGCAGTCTACCGGAAACCCCTATTTTTGCTAGAGGTTGTGATATCCCAAGAACTCCACATCGAAGAGCACCCGACGTACCCGGCGGAAACCAAACTACGCCTAGGCAAAGTAATACAATTGGTTAGTATCAAGTTATCTTGACAATTTTGAATATTCCAAGCCATGTGATGTGATGTGGTATATTGCTTAACCAATAGTGTAAATATTGTTAAAAATAAAGAAGATTGTTTTAAATTAAAAAATGTGTTAGCAAGACTTCACAAGTCATACTCCAGCTGACACTTCATTATTTATATCGAATAAAAAACATTATTATAGCGCAACAACGTAGCAACAACACTTTAAGGTGATAAAATTATTGAAATACTTAATTATTGCAGCGACATTCTCATCAATTCTTTGTATTCTTATACTTCGTACTAACATTCTGCTTTAACTAACGCTATTGCATTTTCTCATCTATTCAGGTAGCCTAAATACCATCGGTACGACATTATCCAGTAGTGGGTACCGCCGCGGTCTGTCACAAACGGGTCTCGAGCAAGCCATTGTTGGGGCTGAACTTCTTCGTTTAGCAGGAGGTCCAGGACGTGGCTGGTACCCGAAACAGAGGCATCGGCGACCTGCTTCAATAGAACATCTAGATAGGACGGCAATGGGTCACAATCCATGGGATACCACGACTACGACGACGAACAGAAAACCGCAAACGTTACCACCCAATTTAACACCCAAGTTTTTCCAGAGATCGCCCAGGGATGCACTTAGAAGGGTTACCAGTTTGTTGATTAAAAAAGGTTAGTTTCGTGATTCTGACATTAACTGCTGCACTTAACAAATTCAAACAAATTCACCAGCAATAATTATAGTAACACATTTAATTGTTTAAATAACCACCTTCACCATATTGTTTGCATTCATGGCAAAAAAATTATTACAGAAACACCAGTGAATTTCTCGTGAATCAGTTTATAGAAGCACTTCGATCTTACGGCTGCGCTGGTCATTTAATAACCTGTGTTGATTCCTGAATTTTGTTTTTTTCTTTGTATTTATAGGTTAACCGTTCACATTTGACACTCGATTCAAAGCCAAATCAGAAAATTTACCAAACAAATACTAGATTTTCTCAGTGTTGCCGTGTAAGCTGCAACGATGGAACAATCTTAAACCTTAATTGCTTCATAAAGTTAATAGCAACTTATAAAAGGCTTGCTTGAATTGCCAGTAATAACTTGGATTACTTGGACTTTCTAACTAGTATAATTATCTATTAAAAAAAGTCACTGTTAAATTCCTCCTTATTTTTTTAAAGCACTTTATATAATACACACTAATATATGAATTATGGTTTACCCAATTCTTATGCTGTTCGGTTAAACCAGTTGTAGTTTCTTGTTTTGTTCCAGGAAATAACGGCAAAGAACCAAAAAAGGAAAAGGAATTAGTATCACCAACTATACACGAAAACGCTAACGGTAAGTAAAATTAATTTTTATATAGACTGACTTTGTTACTTTACAAAATTTTTGTGGGATTTCGTTTTCAACTAATTGTACCAGAATAAGCTAACATATTTTAAACTTCATCAGGCCAAGTAAAGAAGCTTTTTTGCCTACAAGCAATTTTATATCGTTTGTGATTTTTTTTCTTTTGTGAGCTGCTTGAACAAAAAAAGGTAGAACGTGTCGCGGGACACACGGTAGGAACTTTAGTTCCTTTTAAGCAAAAGTTATGTAATACATCTGACGTTATAGATAAACAATTTACATATTCTTTGGTGGTTGAGTAGTAAGCACACCAGACTCTCACGCGGTAGACCCGGGTTCGATTCCCCGCGAGGAATTTTTTTTATTGTTAATTTTATTTTTAAATAATCATTCTGCATGATATTAATAACGACAACAGGTAGACGTTTGAAATATTTAGCAGAATATTCATTATTTTAGATAATGGTACGGTACCCTCCATGAGGGAGTCCGACTGGCAACATCTACTTATAACAGCATCGTATATTTAAAAAAGGAAACCGTATCATTATACAAATTGGACATTCTTTACCTCAAAATTAGTGGAAACATAAAATTGAATTGTTAAATTTTTAATTTGAATTTATATTACAGTTTATAGAAATTTTAATTTTCTAGATTTTTTCCTAAGTGGGTCGTAGAAAAAATATGCTGCTCGACTCATGTGGATTGTCCATATCGCACTTGAACGATTGAGCACTCCGCCTACGGCGTCGTGCTCCATCTTCGTCCTCGTGCGATATGGCCATCATATCCACACTAGTTGCACAAACTACAATTTCTTTCAAAATATGCCCTTTTACATTTAAAAACTACCTGCCAAATGTCAAATCAATTTATCCATCCATTTTAAAGTTATCGAATTAAAACATTCAAGCTTTCAAAATTTCAACACCCTGTATTTCGAAAAGTAGCTAGACGCGCAAAAAAAATTATGGAAATAATAGTAAAAATTAATCCGAACAAATTCAAGTAGATCACTATCACTGCGAATACCAGCTTTGCAAAGAATTTCAATATAGCATCGGTGGTTCAGTGGTTAGAATGCTCGCATTGCACGCGGGCGGCCCGGGTTCGAATCCGGGTAGGAGCATATTTATTATTATGAATCGCTGCTTCGTAAACGAGAGAGAGACTAAGGAGGCACAAGCACGCAAAAGCAAGGCACATAACGAAGCAAAGTAACATAACGTAGCGTAACGTAACGCGTAACGGTCAGATCTTTTGCGTCGCGACCCCTGGTCGCTCAAATATAACCTGGCGTAAAGAACTAAAGTTCCAATAATAACTTGCACTTGCATTCAATTTTTCTTTCCACGGTCACTGTAGGCAAACAAATGCTCACAACTCCTCTTGATAAATAAACCTCGAACGTTGTCCAAATAGACTTCTTTCTACTTCCTCTAGTTCAACTTTTTGTTGGTGAAACTCTAATTAAGTGTTAGCTTCTACAATATGACTTGTAGACAACGCTCAGGATATAAAGAGGTGCGCTTGGAGCCGTTGTATTCCAAATTGATCTACGTTTCTCTCCACATACTTTGATATGAAATAATGTTCTAGGAAACAACATTAATTTTAGTCTTTAGGTATCAGTATGATTTTTAAGATTTAATTAATTTGTTTGTTATCTTTTTGTTATCTTTGTCGAAATCATGTTGAAAAAGCTGCTTCATGAATAGGTTCTGTAGTATGAGGTGGGTTTGGGTCAATAACATATAATTTTATTATTTTAGTACAAATATGCTGGCAAATTGCATGAAAAAATACATGTTCACTGCTTATTATAAACATCTTCAAATGATTTTTTTTATTTTTAGGTGAAGAAGTTCAGAAGAAGAAAGGTTTCTTCAAAAACTTATGGAAACGGTCACGGCACTATTCTCTAGAGCAACAATAGTAAATCCCCTTATATAGGATATTTTTTTGTGTACATTTTATATACCTAACAATAACTCAATTCTAACCGCTAGTATTACTATATACTACTAAAACTTCAGAAAAAGGGCACTCTAAATCCTTACGTTACCGTGTTCAAAAATTTGGAAATATCAACATTGGTTTTTTTGTTTCGTGTTTATTTTTAAAATCTTGTTCTTTTTTACTTTGGACAAAATGATAAGGTACAAAAACAATTAATAAAACACTCTTTTGATTGTGATCTTATTCTTAATCAAATAAAGTACCTATATTTCATTTATAACCTCAAATTAGTAAACTCATTTCATGTCAACATGGGGAATTACATCTTTAGGAGATCTGCTTCAATATAATATAAAATTGCCAGCTTGCACATTGAATAACTATGGAATAAGAATTTAGCACATGGATAGATTGTCCCTAGAAATTGCAGAAACGCGCTTTATTACTCTTGAAAAAATTAAACTCATTCTTGGGTAGTTTTTAAGCTCCTCTCCATTTTTTATCATTGTAAAAATATCTTTATCCTTACAAATCAAAGGTAATTTATAAATATTGTTGCATATAAACCATATAGTCCTTGCCCAAAAGGACAATCTTCTAAGAAATACATAAAACCTTCCCTAGCCATAACAAAATGTAGGATTGTACACACTCGCTCACTGTAATTCCGTTAGTTAACAAATAACCAATGAACGCCGGCAAGGAGTTAACCTATAATCACATAATAAAACCGTTATCGTCACGTTATGTACCCTAATCATTTGCGTTCTCTAATGTTTGATATTTCCATAAGATTGAACACAATTCGCGATGTCCTTTAGTATCCGAAGCTGCTTTTTATTTCTTTTTTTACTTCACGATGAAGTCGAAAGGGCATCCGGTAGATGTAGATATACATTATATTACTAATTTATTATATGTAATACATTTAGCAAAAACTCCTTGTATTCGTAAAAAGTTCTATGGAAAGTTCAGAACAAGCTATTCAATAAGTTTTATTTTGAAAACCAACATTATATAATCTGTAATGGAATAATAAACAAGATGATTTCCAGAAATTATACCACAAAAAATTATTTCAAAAAATACTTTTTTGATCTTGCAAACTATACTTCGTCAATTATCTGGTACCAAGCGAGAATTAACTGTTAGTAGCTAGCAAAGATCTTTTAATATTTGAATAAATTTCTTACACCTGTTATCAATCGTTATTCGGATGTGATGTTAGAGACAACAGAGACATTTGTAGTTTGTCTATTCATAATTACTGTATGACCACAAATAAAGTAAAAGTAAACAATCATTATACTTAATGTATATTGTATACATAAATTGAATATTTTAAAAAGACAATCACAACAAAATATTTCATTTAATATTTAATTAATTTCTACCTAATAATAATAATGGCATAACTACATTCAACAGCAATAAACTTACATTGATTAAAGTAGTGCTGTAATATCTGCTTACAAAATTCCAACTTCAGTAATATACTGCACATGTGAAGGTTATTTTTATAAAATAAGCACTTTGCATCCAAAGAAAAGATTTAATCCAACATATTTATTTATATAACTAGTAATATTTCTACATTTATTTTTTTATTTGTATGTTCATCGACTCTGTTTGCTAGGTCACCAAGAATTACTCCGTATTTATAGCTGCCTTTCCAATTCTATACCAATACCTTAAAATAGATCTTCCTTCGTTATTTTATGCGTTCCTTGGTATATAGAGTTACCCATTACTACAATTTAGTGTATATAATATTCAGGGATTAATATGCTAGAAGTATCTATGCTAATTTTACATCTTATAAGTATCCTCAATGACTAATTTTCAGCTTTTTCAGTTATTAGGTAGTAATCTAGATTAGATTTGATGAGA
>CAJUYI010002531.1:0-30699 GCA_910591695.1 Galerucella pusilla | reverse complement strand
CATGTCCCAAATAAGGAAGTTTATCTTTAGTTTCATGAAAAAAAAAAACTTTCTGAATAGAAAGCTCTGCCTGACTTGATTGGAATACAGGAAGAATACAAAATAATGAAGTAAGACTGTAAAGCCATTCTGTATCAGTCTTATTCCAAAGAATAATTTTCTTTTTTTCCCTAAATGCTAGTTAATGTTTTGAAAATGTTTTACTTGAGTACAGTCATTTACAGTCTTTTATCAAGATAATATTTTTTGTGAAATGTAAGAGAAGTAGGTTAAAGGGCACGACAGGATGCAGTCTTGCTAGGATCACCCTGAGCGACCCTGGGAAGCTGGAGCCGAAGAGATACTTGACGATGACCAGGAAAAACCTACGCTTGACAGTAGGATTTCTGACTGGCCACTGTCAACTAAGGAAACACCTTCAAACTGTGGGGCTGGTGGACACACCTCTATGCAGGATGTGTGAACAGGAAGATGAAACTGTCAGGCATGTGTTATGCGAGTGTCCGGAGTTATCGTCAATAAGAGAGTGTGTGTTCGGTGAGTCTTGGCCTACACCTGTCGATATAAAGGAGACGTCTCCTAGTGATCTGTCCACCTTCCTGAGAAGGACAGGATGGACGATTACCCAGGAAGACAACTCCTCGGGAGGATGTACAATGGGTCACATGTGGCCTAAGTGCTGTGAGTCTACACTCTCCCTCCCTACTCCACAGATATGGATACAGAAATTAACTTATTCTCCATTTATATGAAACTTTTTGCCACACAATGTATTTCTGTTCATTTCGGTTGTCACTCTTCTTCTATGTATCTTTGTTTTAACAATTCTTAGACCTCTACTTACACAAATTTTCTCTTTTCTACAAAATCATCAAAATTCATGTTCTCCAGAGCTGAGTTTGCTGTACTGATGACGAAAAAGGTCTAGAAACGTATCCATTCTCTAAAGAGAAGATAATAAACAATTGCATTGGTTACAAGAAAGATCTTTTTCTTGTTAGGAATGCTCTGGAAAGTTTTATTTTTAGTCGGGACATTTTCACCAGAGAATCTCTTAATGAAAAACTAGATTCCTTTCAAACGCTTTATATTTTAACTATTTTATGTTTTTGTTACAAAAATTTGAAGGAATTAAGTTTATAGTACTAAAAACTATACGGTGCGTTACTTTTAAACTGTTCTATCTACGAATGGAAAGAAAAATAAAATAATTCTGAAAATAGGCAACACTCTACACAAATTTTGATATTAGATCTACTGGTTTTAAGTATTTACTTACTATATCGTTAACTCACTCTAAGTACGCCTATGTTATTGAGTAATATTTGCCCAGATCAATCAATTTTATTAATTCTAGTATCAAAAATTATTTCAGGTTTAAAACTAGTCGTGAAAAAAATGAATATAACCACTTTCGCACTTCACATGCGTTTAAATCTGGTCTTTCCACTTACAATTATTCATAGATTTATATAGGTCAATATTTATTTATTTCTGATTTGGGTATATAAACATGGGACAAATAATATGTTGATAACAGTTCGTGATTAAACACCGATACAACCATGTTCTTTAAGGTAAGAAACGTTTATAGTATTTCCAAGTGCCGAAAACAGAAAAAAAAACGTTTATAGTCTGTTCAACAAGTTCCTTTCAGCTAAAACATTTTTCTCCGTCTCCGAAAAATATGAACAATGTGTCAATCGACTAGGAATAGCGTGTAGCGTGTAGCGTGTAGAAAACTGCAAAAGTTGTAACTGAAACAAAAATGGAGTTTGTTTTTTTGCAAATATCTCGAAAACTAATTGATATTATTTCAAATTTAAATATATATTCAAAAAGGGGAGAGAATGACACGCGAAGATCTAATGATGGGCGTTGAATTAAAACTATAAAAAATGGATATAGAGTTCCTCAGTCAAGACTTTTTACATGAAAATTGTCTCCTCTTTTTAAATCTTTTTTTAAATTTGAAAAATATCAAATAGTTTTTGATATATCTGCAAAAAACCAAACTATATTTTTGTTTTAGATAATTGTTAATAAAATTTCCAATTTTTACAAGCAGTACTTGACTTTTGTTCAAAAATCATCTACACGCAGGGACGTATGTAAGGGGGGGGTTCGGGGGTTCAAACCTTCCCCATAGAAATTACAATAAAGGTACAATAATTTTATATTAGCATACTGCCGCAATATGAGTATTCATCTGGATGTAGCAATAGAAATAGATTCCTCAACAATTGTGAATAATTTAGCTGAAGAGGTTAAATTAACTTTTGTGAGATTGATTTTCTGTTTTAATAAAAGCTTCAATTTTCAATCATCTATCACTTTTTAAAATAGGTGCTCCCAAATTAATATACAGGTAACATCTCGGCTGGTATGGGAATGCGGCGAAGAACTTAGAAGACTGGCGCCTCGGAACAGTGTAACACTGGATGGGTCACAAAGGAATCGCTGGCAATGAAGAAGCTGACAAACTTGCAAGAGCAGGATCGTCAACACTGATGAACGGACCCGAACCATCTGTGGGCATCCCCATAAGCTCCATAGGTCATGGTTAAAAGGGTGGGTAAAAGAACAATCCATAAAACTCTGGAAGAATACGCCCAGGCAAACACATGGGAAGAAATTTATGAAAGAACCATCAGAAAAAGTAGCAAAAGAACTGCTCTCCATGAGCAGAAACAAACTATGCATAACGGGGCTTCTCACGGGACACTTTCCCACAAAGGAACACCTGAACAAAATAGGGCTGTATAACGGAGACCTCACATGTAGGAGATGCAAAAAGGACATTGAAACAGCTCTGCACATATTATGCAACTGTGAGACGCTGGACGCAGGCAAAAACTAAATGGAAGACCCCAAATGACTCCAGAAGACTTCTACAACCAACCAGTAAAGAACCTGTATGAGCTAATACAGGGAACGGATTGGCTGAATAGGCTGTAGTCGGAATGTTGGGAGAATCCACAATCAGCCCAAGAGACTGAGGTGGTGCCGGCGAAGGGACGGCTCCTTTAGAAAATATATATACATGGTTATAACCATTTCAGCAGAAGGGTCAAAACGAAAAACGATGTTACTTTTAGACGTAGCCAAGTCAAACAAATAATTAAAAAAAAAACTTAACATTATTTCTTGTACTTGAAAAATTGCTTTAGGTCGTGGCACTCGATTTTTTTTGCCTTAGGCGGCGCCTTCAATAAAGCTTTCCCCTTCTAAACCTATCAGATGAATAAACCAAAACCCTCCCCATGTAAAAGCTATAGCTACGTGACTGTATACACGTGACATATTTTTCGAAGGAAAGTTTTACCTGAAAGGCACTCGTTAACGAGACTATTAATATTTTCAGCTTTTGCTGCCTATGATCCACAAATTCTTCTTTCACATCTTAAATTAATTTAGGCTACATAGGGTGTTTCAGATGTCGAAATCTGACAGCTAATTTTCCCTTTGTAGTCCCTCAACTCACTTATACAATTCTTCTCAAATTCTTCTCACTATCTTTCAATATTCCAATTTTTTTCCAGATTGCAATCATCGCCGTATTCGTAGCTTTCGCTCAAGGAGTTGCCATCTCTGTGTTAGATGGAGGATTAGGTCTTGGTGCTGGTCTTCTTGGTACTGGAAATATTTATGGCGGACATGGTATCGCTATTGCCAAACAACCAATATACGATTTACATGTAAGTTAAGTTTATTTTTCTAGACTAAAATATACTTTGGCAAATTTATCTGAAGCCGTGAAAGGAATGCAGTCGAAAACATTTGATATTGCTACGTTTAACTATGAAAAAGCTAAAGTGATAAGTATGTAGTGATAATAATTAGGAGAGGAACTTTTTATTATCAACAATATTAACAATATGATTAAACGTTAATTCTTTAATGTGCTTGTTTCCTTGGATTTTTTCTATTAACCTTATTTTTTCAATTCATGAATATTAAAAGATGAGCACCATTTGTACGTTTATGACAGATACCGCCATGTTTCCTCGCCTCTTACCGATGCCCCGTAGCTTCAGATAAACTTGCCAAACTATAAGTCCATGGGCTCTTTAAAGTCTGTGTTGTTGTCCAAAGTAACGTTTGGGAACAAAAACATCAGCTGAATTACGAAAATTTAACTCATTTTTCCTGTTTTTAGACACCTGCCAACTACGAATTCAAATACGGCGTCCATGATGCACACACTGGAGACAACAAACAACAATCTGAAGTCAGAGTAGGTGATACCGTCAAGGGAGAATATTCCCTAGCCGAACCTGATGGTACTATTAGAATTGTTAAATACACAGCAGATCCTCACAATGGTTTCAATGCTGTTGTTAGCCGAGTTGGACATGCTGCACATCCTCAAATTGTCCATCAACCTGTTGTAGCTTCTCCAATAATTAGTCATGGAATTGGATTGAGTCTTCATTAAATTTAAGCCAATTGGTTAGAAGCAGCTTCCAGTGTTCTTAAAATTGGGAATAAGTGGATGTTTGTGCTTCTTTTGGATTTGTACCTGTCATTTTTCGAATCATTCAGTCATCTAAGTTGCTCATCCCAATATTTATTAGTTTTTATTATATTATTATGTTTTTAGTGTAATAAATATTAAAATAGATTTTGTGAATTTATTTTATTGGTGAGAAAAAGTTATGTGTGTCAATCGAAATGAACGATTTGCCGACGTATCAAAATTCAGCTCAAAAAAATATAATAAAATATAAGATAGGTATAGTTTATTTACGATAAAAAGACGTTGCAAAACAAAATATTGTGATGTTGTCAAGCTGTAGTTGTTTTCTTTACTGTTTTTAACTTAACTGTTTTTTTAATCTTTAAGAAACAATGAATTTAAAAGTACCAAAAAAACTGACATAATCGTCTTTTTATCGTGAAAATCCTATAGATTCCCATCAAAATCTAATGAAGTAATTCTATCCAGTAATCTCCCAGGTGCTGTGCTCTAGGATTCTGGAGTGCTGTGCAGTTGGAAAGTATGTGGATGGGATTCTGGATAGAAGAGGAACATTTGCCTAAGTTGAAGCCTGCAGACATCCTAAAATTCCTCCGGGAAATAGGACTAAAGGAACTACTAGTTTCTGAGACTCTCCTCAGAAACTGAGTAGAAGTAAGGGGGCACAATAGATATTTTAGGTCTCAGTGAATGTCACCCCAAAAATCACACATACATACATACATCCAGAATCCCATAAATAACATTCACTCAAAACCGAAGAAAATTGGATTATATTGTTCAAAACTTAAAAAAAATCAAACATTTCTTCATCCCCTCCAATTTATTTCCGATTCAAGTCTAACTGGAGCATCAGCATCAGCACAGCATCAGTGAAGGATCACACTTCGAAGTGAGTAAATAAAAAAGCGCGCACATTACAGATGTGAGCTTGTAGCACCCTGTATATCAAGTAATTCGTTAGCGTATTGAACATTCAAATATTCGTCAGTCAATGACCATTTAAGTCAGCTATTACACTTTTAACGATACTTAATATACAGTTAAAAGTGCTGAGTAAACAAATATATAGAAGGTCACCCTGTATGTTTCAACAGTTTAATTTGTACATTTCCCGAATTTCAGATATGTATAAGGATGTATTGATATCTAGTTAGCCTAGACCAGTTCCATACATAAACAAAATATTGCGTTACCATAGCAACGACCAATAACTCATTAGAAGTGACAGTGTGAAGCTGGACGTCAAAAAAGTAAACCAGAGTTACGCAATCATCAAGTACCTGTATTTGAAAGGGTTAAGAGGTAAGCAGATTCACGAAGATATGCTTAAAACCCTTGGTCAGAGGCGTCCAAATTTTTTGCTGTGAGGGCCAGTTTGATATTCAAATTCATTAGCGGTGGCCCAGCATTGTAAATATGTATGTGAATTAAAAAACCTTGTTACAAGTAAAGCAGCATTGAATTTCATTTTTAATAGTAAATTACAGATATAACAATACTAAACAAACATGTCTAAATTATATTATTATAAAATTATTTCATGCAATTTTTAATGGGGATGATGGAACTGGGTTTTTTCCTGGAGAGTTTCTTCAAAGTTGGGATTCAAATCGGAAACACCAATTATTAGCAATGATTGTAAATAATCATCCGGTAAATTTGCCCTATATTTAGATTTCAGATACTTCATTCTGGAAAAACATATATGTAGGTAGTGCCATACATAGAAATAAATTTACCAGGCAATTGCTTTAAATTTAAAAAGAAAATCATTCATGTAGTCGAGTGGCCGAGTTGTATTACAGAAAATTTTTTGACAATTCCAAAAACCAATCAAATTTCCTAATTTTATATCATATGAACAATCTCAGCCAATCATGTCAACATTGCCCATGGTCTGTTATCAGTAGTAATAACCCAAGGGCATTGATAATTGTTCGAAAAAATTTTATGGCAGATTTCGAAAGCTTGTTGCTTGGAAACAGACCGACGCCGTAGGCGGAGATCTGTTGCCCTTTTGGGTTATTACTACTGATAACAGACCATGGGCAATTTTCACGTTGCTATGGCCCTTGGTGATCAATGTCCTTCGTCCTCTCCAAGACCTAAGAAGTTTCGTGTTCAAAAATCTGCTGGAAAAGTTCTGGCTTCAGTTTTTTGGGGTTGCCATGGAGTAATCATGATTGATTTTTTGGATATACTATACTAAATTAAATCCAAAATGGATGAAAGCCTGTATTTTTTGACAGATAGAAAAGTTTTTAGCTAAGTCAAACATCAACAACAATTGAACTTACTCCATTTAGTGCGATACTCCAACTCCAACTTTCATGAATGAGATAGGCATAGGCTCTGATTAAGTGAGGCTAAATCTCGAAAAGTAAGGACAGTGAAATGTAGGACAAATTAATGACAAGACATTTATATGTTCAGTTATTGATTGGATTGAGTTCACAATGGTATAACTCACTCAAGAGATAAGGGTAAGCCGCAAAGTCTCTTGTATGTCTTCAATTGACTAAAAACATAGTAATTTGAGCTATGGAAAGAGAAAAATGCCGATCGGAACCATATCAGGAGAATACGATGGCTGTTCGATGGGATTTTTCGATCTTCTGATCTTTTGCACTCAAATAATCTTTTCCATTTCAACTGCCACCTTCTGGCAACATTTCGAGTGTACAGCACTGCATACAATATCCCTTTTTATACAATTTTTTTTAAATCGTATGAAGAATATTACAATTGCATGGTATTTGTTCACCATTTTATTTAACAAATTAGATCGTTTTAAACACAATTTATCCAGTGGTCCATCATAGTCAACATGCATTCTGGGTCACCTGTACGCATATATCGATGCAAATATCGAAAAACCACCAGACCATAACAGATAAATATTTAACTATTGCCAAAACTAGGTAAGTTTATAATTGTTTTATTTCGTTTTTGCATAATATATAAGGTTAAAAAGCATATTATTAAACGTAAATTTAATTGGACGATTGCGTATATAAAATGCATGTTTGAAAATATTTTTTATAACAAAGACTATTGAAAAGAGGTGAACGGGATTGAACGGGTATATAAAGTAACAGGGATATTGGAAAGAAACAGTGTATTCAGTGACTTATCGGTGTTACTACGGATTAACCAATATAAAATGATTGCACAGGTAAAATTATATTTCACTTAATTAACTATGCATATCAATTAAATAGTATAATTATAGTTAATTGCAAATATATTAGTTTGCCAGGATATTTGTAAGGATTTCTTAACAGTAGTCTTTCGAATTAAGTCGATTTGCATAAAAATATCAGACAAGTCCGAGTTGAGCACGCTTGAAGGATTGTGGATGTTAAAGTTTGTCCAGAATGAATTGCAGAAGCTCAGACTTTCTAATTTGATACCTAAGTATAAGCCGATCAATGTTTCTTTTTGAAATTTATCCAGTTTATTTCAACACCAGGAACTTTTCATATATTTTTCTATAAACCATAATTATAGAAGAATGTTTTGTATTTTTTCAAAATTTTATAATTAGCGGTTTCGGAGATAAGAGAGGAGAAAAAACAATCACTTTTTATCTATCTTTTCAAATAACCTCAAAACTATCAATTTAATAATTATAGAATGTATATATTTGAGACCCTTGCGACAAGTCCTTTCATTTAATATATCATACATCACAATTCGTTTTACTTAAATTTTCCTAATTTGTCCCAAAAAGATGTCCTAATATCATAAACGTTACGCATCAGTGTAGAGAGTTATTGAAACTTTTATAAGGTCAAGCAGTAATAGTGCTGCCCTTATAGTGACATATACGCATGCGCATTTGATGTTTTAAATCAGGGAAACATTATTAAGGTAAGGGCCGGTTTTATAATTCGATAGTTAAAGTGCCTTTAGTAAAAGTAGACTTTATCTTAAAGTATCCTTTAAGACAACTTTAAAATAATTGCGTTTCATAATGAAAGTAGCACCTTCTTTTAATAAAAGTAGCATTTAGCTAAGTTGGCAGCCCTGAAATTTGTTTTTCAATACCTTAGACACTATTTAATTTAGTTATCTAACCTAAAATTATTGCTTTGGCGTTTTGTTGTTGTTGACAATATTGTTATATTGAATATTTACTGAATAATGGAGGCAAATATAAAACGTACAACAAACTTTACAAAGGAAGAGGAATTGTCTCTTCTACAAAGCATAGAAAAACACAAACATGTAATAGAATGTAAAACGACGAATAAAATCAAAAGTGAATTAGAGGTTCAATGTTTTGTAACAAGTTACGAACAGTAGGTTTTGATAACCGAAAACGATTTAAAAAGTCAGCATCATCATATCTTTCAAAGTGACACTTTCTAGAATAATTTTTTATTCTTCTCAAATAAATCTCTTCGTCATCGAGTGATGAACTAGAGCTGGAAGAACTATCAAGCATGTTCATCATTTTTTCGTGAAGTATTCAGCCTCGTTGTCAAAAAATATGGAGAAAACTAGGTTATGTCTGCTTTAAAGCCACTTTATCTTCGGTAAAGTTTACAAATTCGCACTTTAAGTTAAAGGAAACTTTAGGCACTACTTTATCTTAAAGTACGATTATGGGACCACTTTTTCAACTTTAAGCCAACTTTAATATTTAAAGGCACTTTAAGTTGATTATGAAACTGGGCCTTAGAACAACAAACTTGAATACGACAAGAGAAAAATTTTACCCTACAAAATTTTTAATCGAGTGGTATTCGACATGACTATTTCACGAGAGAAAAACTAAAAAAACATATGTTCAAACGTTTTATTTATTGCAAACTTCAATTATACAAAGCCAAAAAAATAATAACATGAAAAAAAAATTACTTATTTATGTAAAAAGTACAATTATTATAATTGTACGTTGTAGCATTATTTTGGGGATTGTTTTGCATCATAACCTGTGATGAATTTAAGTTAAAAACTGAGGATTCCTTTTCTTTATTTTTATTTTCTCGAAGGTTCTCTATAAGTTGGAAATGGTGTTCTTCATTTAATTGTAAATATGGTGTCAAAGAATGGGCGGAAGGATGTCCTGTAAGCTTAATTACTTCTTGTTCACCAACTCCTTCTTTTGCTAATGCAGATATTGCAGAAGCTTTATGTGAATGATTGGTTATTTTTATTTTTTTTGTGTCTACCAATTGATTCTGCCGATATTTTCGTCCTCTTTGAAATTGTATTAATTCCCAATGGTGAATTTTTTTACCATATTCCTTTCTCCCAATTTGGATGTACTGTTAAAAATAATCTTGTTGTTATTAGATAAGGATTGGATTCTCTTTTTTCAATAATTTTTAAAAATAAACGAACGGGACACAAATTGTTGTTAGCATTATTTCTTACCACTTAATGCCAGATAAAGCTTTTGATCCTCCTTGTGTCGTTTTGGAAAAGATTGGATTATGTTCTACCCTGCCAGTAAAATTACCTTTATTATCATATTCTTTTTTAAAGTAATTAATATCACAATTAGCAGCTTCATTTCCACGCCATGCTAATTCGAAAGAGCATAAATGAAAAAACTTTTTTGTAACTCATCAGGATTATCTTCAGAATAGCTTTCTACCATTTCCATTAATTATTCTTTGGTAAACGCGTTAGAACTTCTTTTTCTGGTTTCAGGTTCAGCCTGAAGCTTTTTACGTTTTGTATCCCTGGTCAATCTAGCAAATTTATAGGTAATATCTTTAAATGGATCAATTTTGATGTTAAATTCTAGAAAATAATTTTCCTGAACCATTTGAGCAGTCGTATTCCAAAGTGTTTCCACACTAGCTTCAGTATAATCAGTTCCATCTCTTTTTTTCATGTTAAAACCATAATCTTCAAGAATTTTTGCTATAACTTGTTCAGAAGTATCCTTTTCTAACGTATAATTACGTGCGTCCAGAAACATTCTAAACTGTTCTCACGCAGACTTTTTTGTCTTCATTGTATTTCGCGGTATACTTTGCTTAATTGTACTCTCTATTTCATTTATTTAATTGTTTCCAAATCTTGTATTATTCATGTTAATAATACTTATTTAAATTTTTGAAACAGTTTCAATAATTTTTAGACAGTTATAGAATATTAAGTATCAAGAACGGTAAGGGTTGCTTACTGGTCGACAGCAATGTTTGGAGGCTGAGCGTAGCGATGTATACCATTTTTTGCGCGATCGTATTGAAATATTCGAATTTCGAATAAAATAATTTAAATTTCTTCGAAATGAACGAAATGTCAAAAGTGACATTTATACTTCTCGATCAGTTTAAAATATAATTTGCATTTTGGTGAAATTGTTTTCATGCTATTAATTACTTTTTATATTTTTCTGTTAGATTCTGTTCATTAAAAAATATCAATCTTCTGAACGTCTGAACGGTAAGTAAATCACTTACCGACGTGTTAGACTTAAAAACCAGTAAACACAACCTACCGACCTATCAACCGATGCTGTAAATAAACAAAAAAGATCGATCGCGCAAAAAATAAATAAATAATAAACAACTCAGTTTCCTTAGAAACCACTAACAAAGATTTTATATTGAATTTCCACAGAGTGATAGAATTTTATACACATAGATTTGATATATTAAACGTCAAAAAATTGCCGCGACAAGACAAAAAATTGCCAGATCAAAACCTTAAAATTTTGTCAGTTATCAATTTACTCTAGTGAAATAGTCATTTTAAAACATCCAAAACGAGAAATTTTTAAAAATATTTTTTGACTTTACTTGTCAAACTGATTTTATTTTTAATAATCATGGATTCACAATGGGATTACCGTGGATACGTAAACAATGCAAGTATCGCAGTGCTCTTTCGGTTACTACAGTGCAGTTACCGCTGTAATCAATCGATAATTGCACTCCTCTCATGGGATTTTTTACACATGAGGGAAATATTCAGCTCAATCTCGCATAGTAGTATTAAAATTTCATTATTCATACCATTTCATCTCGCGATTAACTAATTTTATTATCCTTAATTAAAATAAAAACTGTAAGTATTATTCAAAAAATAGATTTTATAATTTTCCAGGTTGTATTTCTGTCAGCTTTCCTAGCTCTATCTCAAGCTGGTTACCTAGGAGGTGCATATGATGGTGGACTTGGCTTAGGACATGGAGGTCTATCATATACAGGTGGTCACGGAATCGCTATTGCTAAAGAACCAGTTGTGGAATATTGGGTAAGTCGAAGATCTACTGCAAACCTAGTAATTTGATATTAGCAAATATTCCTTCCTCCAGCAAAGTCAAGGCCATTCTATATATTATAATAATACCTTTTAATGACATCATTTACTCATTTTTAAATTATTAATTTCTTCTTCTTCTTCTTCCATTATAAATTTACCCAATGCGTTAAACGGTTCTTTACCAAGTAATGTAGATCAAGAAAGCAGAGGTGGCCTTCATGGTTGCCAGACGCACTTACGGCACTAAATGGGGATTTAGACCCAGCTTGGTACACTGGCTGTACAAAATGGTTGTCATTCCCAGGATCACATATGCATCTCTGGTATGGTGGCCAAAGATCAGACAATCCTCTGCTATGCTAAAACTAAGCACTAACCCGACTAAACCATGACCACCAAATATATCTTTCGCAAGAACTTCGAGATTGTCATTCAAAGATCGAAAGGAGCTTGAGGAAGAGAACGCACCACCACTTAGTAGAGCGAATGAACTGATCTGGTATACAGACGGATCAAAAAATGAACTCGGCACCGGAGCGGGCATATACAGCAAGACGAGCAAATATGAAGGGATCGTCTCGCTTGGCAAATAAGCTTCTGTATTCCAAGCAGAGGTCTATGCAATACTTGCATGTGCAATGGCTAATAATATGAGAGCCTACAACAACAGGCCCATCAGGATCTACAGTGACAGTCAAGCCGCCCTTAAAGCACTTCAGAGCTATAGGGTGATATCTCGGCTAGTATGGGAATGCGGCGAAGAACTTAGAAGACTGGCGACTCGGAACAGTGTAACACTGGAGTGGGTCTCAGTTCATAAAGAAATCGCAGGCAATGAAAAAGCTGACGAACTCGCAAGAGCAGGATCGTCAACTCTGATGAACGGACCCGAACCAGCTGTGAGCATCCCCAGATGCTTAACTAGGTCATGGTTGAAAGGGTGGGTGGAAGAACACACTGGAAGAATACGCCCAGGCAAATACATGGGATGAAATTCATGAAAGAACCATCAGAAAAAGTAATGAAAGAACTGCTCTCGATGAGCAGGAACAAACTACGCACCATAACGGGGCTACTTACGGGACATTTTCCCACAAAGGAGCACCTAAACAAAATAGGGCTGTACAACGGAGACCTTACATGCAGAAGATGCAAAAAGGATACCGAAACAGCTCTGCATATACTATGCAACTGTGAGTCGCTGGACCACAGAAGGCAGAAACTGTATGGTAGACCCCAAATGACTCCAGAAGACTTCTACAACCAACCAGCAAAGAACCTGTATGAGCTAATACAGGGAACGGAATGGCTGAATAGGTTGTAGTCAGAACACTAGGAGTATCCACAATAGGCACAGGAGGCTGAGGTGGTACCGGCGAAGGGACGGCTCCTGAGAAAAAAAAAGTAATGTAGACCTACCTGGTGGCTGGACACTGCATCCTTAGGAAGCATCTGCACAAAATGGGCAAATTTAGCGAATCTATGTCCAGAAAATGTGAAATATATGATGAAACGCCTACTCATATACTCTGCTTCTCGAAGATATGTGCAGGTTTTGTCACCTAGAAGAAGAAACGGCAGAACACATTCTATGTCAGTGCGATAGCCTGGCAAATGTGCGGTTTTTTGCATTAGGAGAGAAAAGCCATTGGCAGAAAGCTATATGAAAGGTTCAGTCTCCACGTTTATAGACTTTTAAAAAAAAAATTAGGCTGGAGAATGTAATCTAGAGTTTAGACGACCACAAAAGCCACCTCATAAAATCTATCTATCCATCTACTCTGCTTCTGTGAGAACTTTACATGAACGAACTTTGGAGAGGAAATATGGTTGTATCATAACTACCGAAATTCCCCCAGTCTAAGTAGTGGCCTATATAGAAGTCATGAAGCTTCTGGAATGGTACAATCATTCAGTTCAAGTGCTTGGGCTGTTGAGCACAACCCAAACGAATGAATGAATGCTGTTAGAGTTAAGAGCAACTTAAGAAAGGCGTGCTTAAATTCTAAGCGGTGCGAGAGGGCATTATTGTATTTGTGTTGAATTTTTTTCAGGCTCCTCCAAAATACGAATTCAAATATGGAGTACAAGATTATCACACTGGCGATCTTAAGAACCAAGAAGAATCTAGAGTAGGTGATCTTACCCAAAGTGATTATTCTGTTAAAGAAAAAGATAGGAAAATCCAAGTGTCTAGGATAATTTCTGGAGCTATTCCAATTCCTGTAAAAAGCTGGTAGAATATTAATTAAAATTAATTTCTGTTATTTATGATTTCTTCTTCTTCTTTTATATGTATCAATGAGAAGTTAGTTAAACTGTCATTATTGGAATAAATTGGAAGAAAAAATCGGTGTTGTTACAAAAGTTTAATTTCATAATGAATTTAGTGAAAATTGATGTTAGGATGAGACAAAAAAATTGAAAACATAAATCACAGAAACTGTCTTTTTATATGTTTATTTATTTTTAATTTTGTATCCGAATGTGTTCACCCATTTTATAAAACTATATGTGTATATTGCAATAAAAAACATAAACAAAATAATCCTTCATTTCAATCTATATTATCAACCAAATTGAAAATATTTCCATATAATATTGTGATCTAAAAGTATTAGAAACTGTATCATACTACAATAAGCAAATTAGTGGAAAAACACGATACCAGCATAGTGATTGACAGCAGCCAACGAATGATATAATACAAAGAAAAACGTTTCTGTATGGAGTGTTTATAATACACATAGATTCAAAAGTTTTGCATCACCTTCTTCGGATACAAAGGAATTTTTTTGCGCTAACAATTTTTTGTTGGCTGGTTTATTAATGTTTACCATTTCAATATGTTCCATATTTTTTGCAATATACAGATGTTTACAGTTTTTTTTGTAAGATAACATTTTTAGTGCGATCATTTTAACATTCAAGGCATTTGATTTTTACGACTTTAAGTGCAAACATGAATCGTCAAGTCATAAGTGAGATTGACCGTACAAGAATAGTGGCTTTAGTTGAAGAAGGTCATTCTCAAAGGTTCGTGGCAAACAGAGTTGGCGTTTGGCAAAGTGATGTGTCTGGTGTATGGAACCGGTATCTCCAGACCAATTCTCTTCGTGATAGACCTAGAAGCGGTAGAAGGCGTGTTACTAATCAGCGGCAGAACCGCTATATCCACTTGATATCCAAAGAAACCCGACCATGGCAATAACAGCACTCCAAAGAGATATGAGACATGCGTTGGGAGTTCAAGTATCGATCTCGACATTACGAAGACGAATACTTGCGACAGGTTTGAGGTGTCGCCGACCAATAAGAGTGCCCAGACTACAACCTGAGCACAGAGTGCGCCGACTACAGTGGGCTCAAGAACACGCAGCCTACCCTGAAGAATTTTGGAATTCGGTGTTTTTTTCCGACGAGACAAGGATTTGTTTAGTACAAGATAGCCATCGAATACGTGTGTGGCGGGATCCAACGAGAGTTGCTCATCTTGCCCATGCTCGCCCCGTGCCGCCCTTCAGAGGAGGAAGTGCTATGTTTTGGGCTGGTATCATGTTAAATGATCGCACAGAATTAATTCATGTGGAGGGAAAGATGACTGGTGATAGGTATCTCAGAGAAATTCTACATCCTCACGTGAGACTATGGCGCGCAGCTGTTGGCAATTCCTTCGTTTTTATGGACGATAACGCCCTACCTCATCGGACCAGAGCTGTAAATGATTATCTTGAAACTGAAGGGATCAATCGTTCGAACTGGCCTGCCCTATCTCCTGACATGAATCCCATAGAACATGCTTGGGACATGCTTGCCAGGGACTGTATTCTTGACTGAGGGAGTAGAGCCCTTCGAGAGTACACATAGTTTGTCTTTATTTTGCTTGGTTACTCTGTCACTGCATTGACAAAGACAAAATATCTGTTCTCTCGGGAATCTTCACTCCCTCAGTCAAGAATACAGCCTCGGGGCAGTGGCAGCACGTACTCTTTATTAAAAGTTCTCATGCAGGTTCTCACTGAACCTTTTCTTTAAAAATAATCAATTTGTATTTAATTTATTTAATTTCTAAGAATACTTTTTATGTTTAAAGCGAGTTTATTATTGGATAATAAAAATTTTTGACAAATATACCTACACGTTTTTTTTTTTATTGAAACTAATTATTTGATTAATCTATGATCCATTTATAATGAACGCATTTTTTTTTCGGAGATTTAGGGTGATGCAAAACTTTTGAATCTATGTGTAGATGAAATATAAGAATGTAATCTTGAGCACCTTCTAAACGGGCAAAATTTTCAGTGCAATATGTGGCTGCAATATTGGCAACTATAGCCCAACCAGCATGACAACATTTCAATTGTAGCATATTATGGCTCTGCCATATATATCTCGGCAATATTGTTTGCAACACTATATGGCCCATTAACGAAAATAATTTGTATCGGGCTACACAATCGTGCAAGAATGGCTGACGAAATCATTCGCGTCGCAGCGACTTATATTGTTTTAATTAAAGAAAAAGAAGAGTAGATTGTGGATTCGACCTTAGGCGTGAAACTCCAGATTACATGGTACAATGACTTAGGTCAAGTGCCCGGGCTGTTGAGCACAACCCAAACGTTTGAATGAATGAATGAACTCCAGATTACCTAAGTCTAGAAATAAGTCAAACTAAGACAATCCTTACACGAAGCTTCTCCTATAATGCTGCGAAACTATATAATTCCATCCCTGTGGAGTTCAAGGAACTTACCCTGAAGAATTTCAAAAAACATTTAAAGTATCTGCTTTTGGAAAGGCAACAGTGACAACGTACCACAACCCGATTTGCTATTTGTTTCTTCTTTGGTTATGATATATATTAATGTGTTTGTTGAGTTATAATATTACCGGTTAGGTTTAAAAGCAGCTCCTTACAGCTGAACCTCGCCTTTTCATTATCAGTATTTCGCTTATTTTATTTTATTAGGTAAGTAAATAATGAATAAAGACATATTATTATTATTATAAGTCTTTACAACAAGTTGAAACTACCATTTCACTAGTGACCGCCAGCACTACCGGTTTTCTTATTTTTCACCTCATTCTTTGCATAAGTTCCTAAGTTTCTGAATTTTTATGTAGACCTCATCACTTGATGTACCAAATTCTTCGGCGATAACTGCCCATCCATCTTTTTTAGCATTTCTGTCTTAATTCCGGTTTCCACATTCTATAACTCAAGGTGTAAATGTACTTCATTAATAAAATCAATAATCTTTTCATTCGACCAAGTATTAGTCATTTTATATACTATAACCTCCAAAATTTTCATAACAACAACAACAAACGAACACCAAAACAAAGTAAAATTGCAGAGTATCTTCGCTGGCAAAGCGATCGTCCGGCAACTCTTGTTGCAACCAATTAAATGCATAGGCAACACAAAACATGTGGCCGGGACACACTGAAAATATATTGTCAATATATTACCTAGTCTGGTATGGCTGATATTGCTGGCAATGTTGCCAGCCTGTGTTGCAACTACATATTGCACTAAAAATATTGCCCGTTTAGAAGCACCTTTAAACAAATAAAAACATACGGAAATATATTTATTATGCATAAATAATATTGGATATTGTACTTGTACTTAGCCTTTCTATTCTTCAATGGAACAACTTGTAAACTCGGTTCTAGCATGTAAGTACTTGGCTTTTTCATATTTTTCTTTCAAAGACTTTTATTACACTCCATGTAATTATGCTGGACCCAAATTTCATATAGAATTTAATGCCTAATGCTTCTCATACACAAAATAATTTCATTTGCTCACCTCACACGCAGACCGCGATCTGTCGAAGCCAATCAATAAAAGATAAAGAGCTCCAAGTGTATTGAAAGCTCATGGAGTTAGTTCTCCTTATAGTCTCCATGATGATTATGCTGGTGCTTCAATTGTATGTTCCAGTTGCATAACTCCTTTTAAGCTTCTTTCTTCAATTTTTGTTAGCAAAAATATTGGAACAAAAAGAACGGTAATTTATATGACACATAAAAACTAACGCCAAACAAAGAAGTAACCAAAATAACACAATGAAAACATATTTTCAACAACAATTACCTTTTGTATCAGCTGCTGAAGGTTTCTTTTAGTCCTACGGTTCTAAAACAACACTCAACATTTCATAACTCCAATTTAAGAATGTTAGTTACATTTTTCCCCAATCAAACCATCAATTTCAATCTTAATTTTGACAAATTATCATAGTTGTATTGAAATGTTTGCACTAACCAATAATAATAGTCTTACAACTGTATAGGACTGAAAACTATCTGAAAATCTTATGCGGTATGTTCTCACAGTTCTTGTTGTTACACCTAATCTGTTTAACCAATTTTACGAGCGACTGATTTTAAATAAAACAAAAAGCCATTCAAGTATCAAATCTTATTGTTATTAGCTCAAAAACGTAACACTACAGTGAGCTCTAACTGGTGTGGTTTTTGTAGTTATAACTTTATTATGAAATTGAAATTGTCTGACCATCTTTGCACGTTCCAACCATACATTAGATAATGTGGTCTTCGATTTATTAGATTTTTATTTCGAAAAATTGAAATTGAATGACAAAATTGTTATAATTTATTTCCGTAAATTATTACATAAATACTTTGTATAAAATTAGTGTGGTGAGCTTGCAGTTGCCAGTGTCTGGGTCATAGTTATACTATCAACATGAAAGTGACTACTGTGATTTTTGTAAGTTTTGTAAAAAGCTATTTCCAAACTAATATAGTGTCATATATAGAATCATTATAATTAAATTACTCTTATAATGTAAAAACGAGCGTGACATCTATTGATGTACTTGAGAACTTATAGGCATAATTATAGATGTTGTTTCAGATTGTTTCACTTTTAATAATAAATAAAGCACATTCCATGGAAGAGTCATATGTAGATGTAGAAAATAACAATAATTATGAAAACGAACAAAACGAATCAGCGGAAGAAGAAGAAGATGCACCATTACCACAATCTGAAGAGACGAACGATGATGTCAAGCCTGTAAATGAAGTAAAAACTCCAGATGATGTAACGTCAAGTCATCCACTTAAAGAAAACGAAGAAAATAGTTTGGTATCTAATTTTAATCGATATGCATCTTTACCGGGTGAAAATAGTTTTTCTTTTCACCATTTTAACGGTCCCATCTCTAAAGAAATACGACAAGTTGTCGTACCCAATTCCAATCCTTTACAACCTGGAGCTCATAGTGTGGATTTTGTGGTAAGAATAGTAAATTTTAAATCGATTTATGAGTGTTTGAAAAATAAAATTATTGTTTTAGGGTAAACCAGATTATTCATTCGCCTATGGAGTTCACGACGACCAGTTGAAAAATTCCCATACCCACATGGAATCCAGAGACGGAGATGCGCTTCGTGGAGAATATAGAGTACTTCAACCAGACGGACTAGTTCGAATAGTTCGATACTATACAGATCCTTTAAGGGGATTTCAAATGAAAGTAGAGTATGCGAAGATTTAAAAAAGTCTGTTTAATTGTGCCAAATATTGTTAACGTTTGTAATATTAAGATATATACATTCATTATTCCGTATATAGTGTAACTATTGTTAATGTGATGAGGATCACCCATATTTTTAATCACTTTGAAGGAAAAAACCACCCAATGAAGTGCACAAATTTTTTTTATAAATTCGAATATTGTGAAATAATGCTTTTCAAATGTAATTTAAATTAATATAGTGGATTAAAATTAACCTGCATAAAATATGTAATACAATTCAAGGTCATCACATTGACATTAGATACACTATACTACATTTTAAATCAACTAAGTAATTTATATTTGAACTCATCATCTTTTTCAATTGTCGACTTACTCCCTCTGTGGACTGGCCCATTATGTAATCATAGTTAGAATGCACTGATCTACCCACTGATATGTGACGGTAGCAGAGTAGCTTGCTTTGGTAAATATCATGGGAGATTCATAGGTCCAATATTATAATATTTTATATTAAGTTAAATGTGATGATACTTTTAATACATAATACATTTATACATATAATTGTAGTATAATTTAATTAAGTATTTCCATTCATTAGCGCTGCAATACTGCAAGCTCCCAAAAAATCTACGAACTAATAGCGTATTCTATCTTACGCTAGCCCGATGCGAACTCAAAACTTAAGATCTGGCGCCATGTCAGTTCATACGATTTGAATTTTTGATTGTTATTTAAAAATTTACTAAAACCCTTTTCTTTTGAAGACAAACCGTAGACAACCAGTATTACACAAGTGAAAACTGATGTAGCGCCACCTTGCCTTCAAGTACTTAACAGATTTAACAGAAGCAGACGATAAAGAGAATTGCAAAAAGGTTTGGTTAGGTGACATTGACACATTTGTCAAATTTAGAAATACTCCTCAGAGAGGAGATAGTAAAGAGTAGTCAAATAAAAGATTAGTGAACTTTAAAAGGAAGTGTGTCTTCAGAAAAAGGAATTTTCGTAGGTTGAACTAGTAATATCACCCTAATAACGTTCCAGTGAATAGTGAACAGTTAGTTTGTTGTATCAATATGTGAACACATTTCAAAGTAAGTTTTATGTACCATTATGCCTATACAGGTTATATTTTGATTCATTTGTATGCAATGAATGTAACAACAAAATTTATTTGCGTTGAACGTTGTATTTAACATTCAACGATTTGATGAAGAGGTTTATTCACATCAGGTACCTGCAAAACCATAATCTGATACACACTTTGATAAGGAGTTTTGGTTTGAGTAGGTACTAGTGTAAAACGTTTGTTGTATTCTTTCAAATTAAAAGTTGGCTTGAATAAATGTACACTAGTTTATTAAAACTGTATAAAGTAAATAAATCTTGATAGCTAACAGCATAAATTAAAAAGGGTATGTGCAGATTAACATTGTTAACTATAGTATAATTACTTTTGAAATTCAATTTTCATTCTCTATAAGTTTTTAAACTTTAATTCTGATTTACTTTTATATAGCAATTGAAAATATGTTTATAAACATTATATTTATATATATTTTAAACAAAAAGTAGGCATTGTTTAATTTCAGCTATTTATGTTACACTTACCAGTGGCTATTTATAAACATTTTCACCTGCAAAGAAGTAAGTGGATATTATTCTATAAATTTATATTTTACTACATAGTTAAATACATCTTGTGTATTGAATGAGCACATATGAGCCTTAACTGATCGTAGATAGATATCTTGACTCCAATGATGCAAAAAAAATGTATCTTCTTAGAAGACTGTATAATTTCAATCAATCCTTATCAAAAATTAAAATTTATAGTTTGAAATGTATAACATAAGTATCATCAGTTTTATTATATAAACATTTGATAATATTTACATCACTTATGCCATATTAGAATTTAATAGACAATCTAAATATTTATAAACTAATTAAAATTAAATGTAGCAGTGCAAAAACTTATGTTAAGTACACAAGGACTTTGTATTGATTACTGCTATTACCTCCTTATTTATATATAATAAATTATATATATATTAATAGGTATATATTTCTAATATAAAGTACCTATAAGTATAAAGTATAAATTAAGTATTATAGATTATGTGAAATACATTTGGAAATATTTTACATTTTCATATCAAATTTTTTCATTAACTGTTTAATTATTTTTGTGATAAAACTATTAAAACAAACTAGTTTATAATAAAACAAGTCTTTATACTGATAGTGATTGCATATGCTCGAAACGGGAAGTAAAACTTTTTGGAATGCTTATATATTGTAAATTATTCACTATTCGCCTTTTCTTCATGTAATTCTTTGTTTCAGTTTTAATAGTTTGAAGAAAAATTGTGAAATAACAAGTAATGTATTTGCAATGCGAAGTTTTACCTAAAAGCAATGATGATATGTTGGAAGGAGTATCCAAGAAAGATGGCAAGAAAATGTTTGTGTTGTGATTTTCAAATTTGGAAGCACAGCAAATGGCGGACTGTTGATAAACTAAGATAATATTTATAATCAAAAACATAATTTTACATTCCTTTAGTGTGCCATACGTACATAAAATTAATAATAGTTTTTAAAAAATAAATTAGTGAAATATGACTGACGACTCCCGGCCACTTTTGGGAACCCTGAGACATCATTCGATGCGATCATTTTACCAAAGGATCAGGATTCTAAAACCGTCAACGTTGAGAAAATGTGTTTTCGCTATTGTATTGTTCTCACTCATATTAATTATCATTTACACCAGGCAAACACGCTCACCTTATTTAACCAAGTAAGTACACAACTTTATCTTATTTATTTGAATATAACTACTTACCGGGTGTGACAAAAGGTAGGGCTTGTTGAGGGGTACAAATAAAAGTCAATTGTAATCAGTATAAAATTTTACTTGATTCAATCACCTTCCACCAATTCATGTTCTTTCTGTGTATATTATTGAATTGATTATAGAAGGAGTGATTCATCAGACAGATGTAGGTATATAATTTATTGTCAAAAAACTGGAGATCTCTATGAAAATTAGTATTCTATTCCAGCCATATATAAGTATTACAGTACATTAAATTCTCTTCAATAATTAAAGATAATAACAATACATCTTGATTATTAAAAGAAGTGGTATACATAGATGAGATAAATATTTAAAAGGATCATAATTGGAATGTATTTTATCTGACATGAATATTTATGATAACTATAGTGGATCTGGATCAAGTCAAATCTAATCTACAATTGTCTATTGTTTATTTTGTACTGGGTGTCTGATTAAGAGAGGTAACCCTCTGTATTTTGGATAATATTTATAGTACTGCTTAAAGAAAAAAATCTGTATTACGAACTGCAAGAAATTCTATCCTCAAAATGGTAGGTACTATGTTTAGATAGTAAGAGGACAAAACCTCAAAATTTGCTGCTCAAGGAACAAAGTCTAAATCCACTAGTAATACATGGTAATTCCCGGTAATACCCCTCGATTTTACCATAGGCGTACCTAAGTATTTCTCCCAAGGGATAAATATGATAGAAAAGTATTTGTTAATGGTTTTGATCTCGGTTTTGATTATTATAATTTAAAGACCTTTTCACCTCTCGCAGCGTGAGTAATTTATTTGAACTGCATAGAAGTTCAACCCAACATTCCATCAATTACACTTATTTGATGGCATTTACCATTTGATATGAACAGTTTATTTATTAAAAGGTTTAAAGCAATTAAATTAGTAGTGGAACTATTAATATACTTTTAAATCAGAAATATTATGTGTCAATCTAAATAAATCATTAATGTACAGATTGAGGTTTATGTATGGAATGCACCTCAATTATTATGAAAACGAGATCAAACTATAAACTTATTCCTACAAAAAACAGTCTATTTGTTTAAATTGGATATTTTAAATGATTCAGTATTTACATACTAACATACTTAAAATTAGATCACTTTGATTTATGAAACCAGATGTTTCAATGAACTGGAAACAGGAAAAGATCAAAATAATAAACAACTTTTTTAAAAACTCACAGTACAATTATTTTGTACACAGTTAAAATCATAGAAAACACTTCTAACCTATAAAATAAATAAGTAAAGATCTTCAGGTACCAATACTCAGTACTAGTGCCCAAAAAGTCGTCATCATCATCGATTTACGTGTCTATATCTATTGCTCATACTATATTATGCGAGCCGTAAATTATTATGTAACCTATAAAAACTGTTTAAGCATTTATATTATTAACAATGTTCTGTTTGTAATAAACCTAATACACTCAAATTCAAACAACAGTTAGCACTCAATTCAAATTAAACATGCTACTGTAATAAAATTTTATTAGACTGTGCTGGGTTTGTTTACGATTTTGCATGTTGGTAGACATCACTACTATTTTATTTTCAAATAGGTACAAAAAACATTCCAGTTATTCCAGTAGGAGTGAGAAAATATCACCTACTTTTGACCTTTAAGTAGTTTTATTATTGGTCTTGGAAATGATTATGTTCGTGACAAAAATTAGTTTTCTTAGGCTGCTATTACAGACTTGATACCTACCTCTATCGGAAAATAATTAGAGAAAAGTAAATCATGATTCTTATAAGTGGCGTAGCCAAACGTGGCTGAAAAGGATATCATCTCTAAAAGCTGGGTTTATAAACAAAATAGAAGTGTTTTGTATCTCAAAATTTTGCAAACTATCTATTGCTGATTGTGCTTCTTCTCGCTGCGATTTGTCGCAACGTGGAAAATGGACTTGATGTACCTATTTTGATGAATGCTCTTTCACCTTGAAATTATTCAGTTATTGATACATTTTTTATTGTTCACTTTTTAACCGAATTAAAAGAATTTATTTGCTTATTCAAGTTATAGGTCTAATACATCTTATTAGTATTTAAGTTAATTGTAAATTTATTATCTGTTGAAACATCTTTAAACAGAACGTTAATTTTTTTCCAAAATATTTACTTTATCGTGTCTGGATTTAAAGGCTTTCGATTCACTACCTTCATAGGTTTTGTTTTACACGAAATATGTCAATCTAACCCAATTTAAACCCATCTGTTTATTTTCATTCATCGCAGACTTGATAGTGTCATATTTTATAATGGTCAGATTATTATTTGAAAACAAATATAAAAGGTCCACGCTCTTTGGTTTTACATTATTAAAATAAAATAAATGAAAACATTTTTCCCCTTCTTCTTCTACCTCCTTCTACGACTTCGACAATTGCGGAACTAGCCAAACGTTACACCCATGCTCAATTAAGAGATGGGATGGAACCAAAGGATGAACCAAGGTTGATTTTTGACATTATTTCTCAACTGTAATTATATATTTACATACAGGGTCATTCATCTTTAAGCGTTTTTCAAGATCTAATTATAATTATAACTATTGACAGTTCACAAAGCAGCAATGAACAATAATATGACAGCACTGCCATGTAATAATTAGGGGCTGTTTTTTATAAGGTATCGCTTCTGTGTGAACCAGTTATCTTGAGCTCCATCTGACGTCAAAAAAAAGCCAAAGACCAAAATGAAAAACGTGCTTTTTTACATATATCGATGCAAATGCAATGCTCATATATACAGATGGCTCAAAAACGAAAGAAGGCTCAGGATGTGGAGCACTAAGCCTAAGGATTAAGTGGGGTATGGGAAACAATACCAGCGTGGTTCAAACAGAACTGGTTGGTATCTCAATTGCCACAAAAGAACTAACCAGAAAAGGAATATCTGGCATTTAATTTTCTGACTGGCCACTGTCAACTAAGGAAACACCTCCATACTATGGGGGTAGTGGACACACCTCTATGCAGGATGTGTGAACAGGAAGATGAAACTGTCAGGCATGTCTTATGCGAGTGTCCGGAGCTATCGTCAATAACCAAGTCAGGAAGGGTAGCATATAATATCCTCCAAAAGACGTTGGACGATGTCCACAGTTGGTGTCAGAGGGAACAGATGTCTGTTAACCCTGGCAAAACTGTAATAGTTCCCTTCACTAGAAAAAGGAAGTTGGAGGATCTTCCACCACTTTTCTACAATGGTGAGGTTATTCCATTTGCAGCGGAAGTAAAATATTTGGGGATTATCCTAGATAAGTAACTTACTTGGAACGCTCACTTGGAAAAAGTTATCCATAAGGCCAGACTATCTTTGTGGACATGTCGCAGGATCTGTGGAAAATCTTGGGGCTTGGGACCCAAACAAATCTATTGGATATATGTGATGATTGTTAGACATGATCACATATGGAGCTATTGCCTGGTGGCCAAAAGCTTTACAGCTAACGGCCCAAGCAAAGCTCTCTGGTTTATAGAGACAGGCTTGTCTGGCAATCACTGGTGCTATCAGCTCCACACCGTAAGCAGCCATGGAAATCCTTCTGGACCTACCTCCTCTCCATATATTTTTGGAAAGAGAGGCTAGATGGACAGCATACAGAATTGTACATATTTCTAAATGCACAAATCAGGCTTATGCAGAACGAAGCAGAATACTAGCGGACAGTGAAAGTCACAGTATTCTGGGAATGACCTCTGACATAATGCCTCTAACAGTAAACTACGACCTGCCTTACACCGTCCTAATTCCAAATAGAGATGAATGGGTCCTCCGTAAGGATGAACTATTAAGAGCAGACAGCTGTTGGTACACAGACGGCTCAAAAACACCCTCAGGCTCTGGTGCAGGTGTATACGGGCGCAGACCTAGGGCAGAAATTTCAACCTCTCTAGGATCCTGTGCAACCGTATTTCAGGCGGAAATTTACGCCATTGTTTCATGTGTGGAGAGAGTGGAGCAAGCCAATCTCATACATAGAACAATAAAAATTTTCTCGGACAGCCAAGCGGCTTTAAAAGCACTTAGCTCTTGCCGTGTAACGTCGAAATTGGTTTTAGACTGCCAAAAAAGACTCTCCTCAATAGGAGAACTCAATAAAGTATTGCTGGTCTGGATCCCTGGCCATCCTGGCATGGAAGGAAACGAGAAGGCAGACTTTCTTGCAAGGGAGGGTGCCGCACGTGTTTCTATCGGACCAGAACCCACAATTGGTATCGCAATAAGTTTTGCCAAACAAACACTAAATACCTGGACAGCAAGAAGAGCTTTAGACTTCTGGCATAATTTGCCAGGATTGGTTCATTCAAAGGCTTTTATACATCCTTCGAAGTATGTCTCCAAACAAATGTTAGACCATAGCAGGCATGACCTACGTTGTCTAACAGGCCTTTTAACAGGCCACTGTCATCTGAATCATCATATGCTAAAACTTGGACTGTCGGAAGATCCGACTTGTCGTCTTTGTTTAGAAGATGATGAAACAGCAGAGCATATAATTTGTGCCTGCCCCGCCGCGGCTCGAATCAGGTATCTGATGTTTGGCAGGGTCTCTCTCTCGCCCTCGGACCTGAAATATCATTCACCAAATAAACGAATCGGCTTTGTTAAGAAACTGAATTTGTTTGGTGAAATCTGAATAGGTGTGAGCCACAATAGACTCTTGTGAGTCGCAGTGGAGGGCCTTATAGACCCACTCACCACAAACCTAACCTAACCTAACCTTATGCGAGTGTCCGGAGTTATCGTCAATAAAATAGTGTGTGTTCGGTGAGTCTTGGCCTACACCTGTCGATATAAAGGAGTTGTCTCCTAGTGAACTGTCCACCTGGACGATGACCTAGGAGGACAACTCCTCGGGACGATGTACAATGGCTCACATAAGGCATAAGTGCTGTGAGCCTACACTCACCATCCGTACTTTACAGCTTCAGATACCTCCTTTAATATTCTTCCCATTGTTTTGTAATATTTATATTTTTCTGTTTGTTGCAGATTTATTCAGAGATCAACAAGGCCGGAACCTAACATTCGATGTGGTGTTATGAACGGTCCTCGAATTTTACAAAATCACGATCACAAAAGTGATGCAAGACTGCGTAGTTACCCCAAAGTTTTAGTTTTCGTAGAAACTATGTATTCTCAATTAGGAAAAACCATCGCTGAGCTTCTTGTCCACACTAGAATAAAGTATGTTATAAAATGTTGTAATTTAAAAAGAAAAATTAGGGACATGAAGCAGTTCTTCAAATAGATCACTTATCCTTATCCCTGTACGTAACGTAACGCCGGAGATACGTGATTAATCAAAAAGAAGTATAAAGCAAATGAGTTCCCATCGTAACCATATACTTTGGCAAGTTTATCTGAAGCCGAGAAAGGAATGCAGTCGAAAACATTCGATATTGCCACGTTTAACTATGAAAAAGCTAACGTGCTAAGTATGTAGTGATCATAATTAGAAAAGGGACTTTTTATTATTAACAATATTGACAATATGATTAAACGTTAATCCTTTAATGTGCTTGTTTCCTTGGATTTTTTCAATTTATGAATATTAAAAGATGAACTTTTTTCCAAATTTGTTATGGGCTTCTTCAAGCTCTGGCAGCGTTGTACGAAAACCATAATTACCACACCCGAATTACATAATTGGTAATTTTTATTGAAAGGCCTGACCAGCTAACTTCTTATTGGCAAGCGCGTGTGAGTTTTCTTCCCTCTCACTCTATCAATTGACTGATATTGATTTATCCAGTGGCGTATCCAGTGACCTTTGTATTTTCAGTTTTACTTGGTAAAATAGGTACCGTACGCCATTTGTACGTTTGTGACAGATACCGCCATGTCAACTCGCCTTTTACCGTTAGGTTCAGATAAATTTGACAACTGTGTTTTAATTTTTAACCCAAAAAATAGTGAGCACTATATTACCTTCACATCTACTTAAAAATAGTCTTTCTCAAAGTGACCTTTCGCGTTTCTTGATCGTTTGGTAACGTAACGTAACGAAGACAACGTATCGCTTCTGCACATGCGCATTCCGATACGTATGCGGATAAGTGGTGATTTTTAAAACTGCTTCAAGTCCCTATTAACAATTTATTTTAAGGTACAAAATTGAAGTCAGCGGTAAAAGTGTACCAGTGCTCACGAACTTAGATAAGGGTCGATATGGAGTGATAGTTTTCGAAAATTTCAACAAGTACCTTCAAATGGACAACTGGAATCGAGAACTGCTCGATAAATATTGTCGAGAATATTCTGTTGGTATCGTTGGTTTCGTATCTCCCGAAGAAGAAACGTATGTCGGTACTCAACTAAAAGGATTTCCGTTGTTCATACATACAAATCTTAGGTTAAAGGTATTTAATGGAGACTAAAACTCCTCGACCTCTTTTTCTTATAAAATTCTATTTAATTGTAGGATGCAGCTCTAAATGCAGCTTCACAAATTTTAAGGTTAACTAGAGCCGGCGAAACAGTCTGGGGTGAGCTACCGGGGAATGATTGGACCGTTTTTCAAGCCAATCATTCCACGTACGAACCTCTAGAATGGGCTACTAGAAGTGATTATTCCCAAATCAATGACAGTAAGTACATTTAGGTCGATTCTTATCCACAAGTACCTTTATTTTGTCTTTTAGGTGGTTCGAAAGTTCCACTTCCCACTGTCGTCCAAGATCACGGATTGTACGATAATATCCAGCGGGTTATTTTCGGTTCCGGTTTGAAATTTTGGCTACACCGACTATTGTTCCTAGATAGTTTAAGTTACCTTAGTCACGGTCAATTGAGTTTATCTCTGGAAAGAAAATTTCTCGTAGACATCGACGACATATTTGTCGGGGAAGTTGGAACCAGAATCCGACCAGACGATGTTTTCGCACTTATTGATACGCAAGAAAGGCTGGCGAATATGGTTCAAGGATTCAAGTTCAATCTAGGTAAAAAATTATCCAAAATAAGTTATTTTTGACGTTAATACCATCTAAATATGACATAGCACATCAAATGTCAATGTTTTTGTTAAAACCATCGAACTAAAAGCTAGTTGTGTCACAAAACAATCAACTTTCTGTCATGTGTCAATGCTTTTGTTAAAACCATAGAACTAAAAGCTAGTTTAGTCACAAAACAATCAACTTTTTGTCATGTGTCAATGTTTTCGTTCAAACCATAGAATTAAACGCCAGTTTGTCACAAAACAATTTAGTTCTATGTTCCAGCCACTCTTTGTCACATTAAATTTCCGTAGGTTTTTCTGGAAAATATTACCACCATGGTAACAACGATGAAGATAAAGGTGACGACTTAATTTTGGAAAACGTCGACACGTTCATGTGGTTTTCTCACATGTGGAACCATCAACAACCGCATCTCTACGATAACCTCACATTACTCATGGAAGATATGATGTTGAACAAAAATTTTGCCAAAGAAAAAGGTACTTTCTAATAATAGTCTACTCCTTCTTTATTCTTTTTACATTTGCTTCGTAGGTATACCGGTAGATTCTGGTTATTCCGTTTCTCCTCATCATTCTGGAGTGTATCCAGTTCACGAAGGACTCTACACGGCTTGGAAGAAAGTTTGGAATATCCGAGTTACTTCCACCGAGGAATATCCTCATCTAAGACCGGCGAGGTTAAGAAGAGGTTTCATACACAGAAACATTATGGTGCTACCGAGACAAACGTGCGGTCTATTTACCCACACCATGTTTATCGATAGATATCCAGGCGGTAGAGAAAAATTGGACGAATCTATACAGGGTGGGGAATTGTTTCAGACAATTGTTTATAATCCTGTAAGTTTATATCGGAGATAAAACTTGGATTGTTGATGATAAATGATTGTTTTATTTTAGATCAACATATTTATGACGCATATGTCGAATTACGGAAACGACCGATTAGGTTTATATACATTCGAGTCTGTTATAAAGTTCATACAATGCTGGACCAATATAAAGTTATCCTCAGCTCCTCCTTTACAGTTAGCCGAAAGTTACTTTAAACTTTATCCCGGCGAAGCGGATCCTGTTTGGGGAGTGAGTGGTTGTTATTTTTTATTCCTTAAAATCGAAATTTATGATATTTCTTTTTAGAATCCTTGCGACGATCCGAGACATCAAAAAATTTGGTCTAGAAATAAATCTTGCGATTCGCTACCGAAATTCCTTGTGATCGGTCCTCAAAAAACCGGTACCACTGCGCTTTATACGTTCTTATCTCTACATCCCGCAATAGCTAGTAATCTACCTAGTCCTACTACGTTCGAAGAAATACAATTTTTCAACGCCCATAATTACCTTAAAGGCTTGGATTGGTGAGTCGATGGCCGTTTTTTATAGAACCGTATGATTTAAACTTGCTTTCTAGGTACATGGATTTCTTTCCAACCGATTCTAATTCTTCGGCTAGATACTATTTCGAAAAGAGTGCTACTTATTTTGATGGGGAATTGGTACCTAAACGAGTACACGCTTTGTTGCCGCACGCTAAACTTATAACTATTCTTATTTCGCCGGCAAAAAGAGCGTACTCTTGGTATCAACACACCAAAGCGCACGG
>CAJUYI010002530.1:13010-30708 GCA_910591695.1 Galerucella pusilla | reverse complement strand
AATCAGGAAGTGCCATATCTCAATAGTCTATTCTATTGATACGAATTAAGCAAATTAATGGCCGTTAGAACGGTGCACGCGAATTCCCGTCAGGTTCCTTAATGACCAATATAATACACATTAGTTCCCGTCCGACACTTGCAGGTATTTATCTTGTTGCGCGCAATTCGCCTCCTAATTTTGGTGTTCTTACTCGTATTCAGGTAGAAAATGACCGCTGCGCGCAACTCATCCCTGCCCAAATAAACACCTTGTTAAAAGGTCAGTTTTCACCCTGACGGGAACTCGAGTGACAGCTTAACGTACCTTAATTATGACACAGGTAGAGTGGTTATCCTGACGGGAATTTGTGTGCGTCCTGTTAGAAACTATGATATACTATATTGATTTTCTTTTTTAGGATATTATTTTTATAATCTTGCCCCAGGCTGTTGATCTTACTCAGGACGTGGTTCTAAATATTTTCAAATTTAGGAAATTATATTTTACAATGCAAAACATTACATCCAAATTTAGTATTTAAATAACAGTTATTTTATTTATGAAGAATTATGATTATTTTTATTAATTTTGTATTTGTTCCAATTATATCATTCTTTTTATTCTTATTCTGATTGTTATTTAGCCTTTTCCCCTACGATAACCACCCTTTAATTTTGATATTTCAAATTATTGTCCCATTTGAAATTTACTTCCCTATCTCTTTCCTCCATGTATAATTTTAATTCTATATATAATACGAAACTTCTTGTCTATTATCCTATTTTTTCTCTTGAATTTTGTGAATAGCTTCTAATATTTTAAATCATTTAATGTATTCTTATTCCCATTCATATTTCCATAATTTTAAACTTCCATATTAAATTTTACTTGACTGTATATCAAAATTTATTTTACTCCCCTTACTACATTTTTCAAAAAAATTATCTCCTTATTTTTTTAGCAACGTTCTTCCATTATTTTTTAGATGAACCTTCTTTTTAATTAAAACTTTTTTTATTGGTTTATTTCAGCTCATGACCCAAATTATCATTTGAATAAGGTTTTATTCTTCCATTTTTTTGAATAAAATAATTGACAAGAAAGTTCATAATCATCACATTTGAGATAATTCAATTATACAGTGCTATTCAAAAGTCCCCTCACCCCCTCGTATCTTTTGAACGGCTACACTTACATTAATAAAATTTGGAGGGTGAAAATAAACTTCTCTACGAATGGTAACAGGTGACGTAATAGTAAAAGATGACGTCACAGTGCCACTCTGGCCAATAATTTTAAATAGGACCTTATGGCAAGTGATATCTCGTTTGAAAGGCATTGACATTGGCTACATAGCCATATTGATTTTGTTTGGGTTTAAACTAATTTTGATGGATAAATTAAATAAATACCAAAATTATTGAAATTATTTTTTTTAAATTTAATTAATCAAATATCGGGCCGTGCGGTAATATGAAGCAGGGAGGCAACTGCATGAGGCAGCCTTACAAAAGGGCGGCATTAGGAGAGGGAAGCTAAAAATTATTCATGCCTCTATTTTTGATTTAGAACTTACATTTTAACTTTTTCCGATATCTGAAAGCGCAAAGTTATTACATCAAAAAAGAATTTATATTATTATAATAGGTAACATAATTATTAAAGAATAGCTAAATCATCAATGTTCAACACAAATCTAACTGGGTCAATATTCAACCCACCGTTGTTTTTACGGTCCGACAATTTATGATTAAAAAAAAGACACTTTTATTATCGGCACCAATAGGGTAGGGTATCATCTTACATGATTTTTGATTTCTCACAATAACACGCCGCTTTTAATATTGCTGATAATCCTTTTTTAAATAGATTTAAAATTAAGACTATTCATTATTATTTATATTTTAAAAATAAAGATATGCGAATATGGGGTGGCAGTTGGGAGGCATGCATCATGCATCACCCTGAAAAATATCACCGCACGACCCTGCAAATATCAACAATGGATTCTTATAGCAAGTGTTCCAAATGTGCTCCGTCTACTCCCTGACAGTAATACATCCTATTAGTAAACTCTTGTCGTACTCGTTCGAATGTGTCAGCTGAAATTGCATAGCATTCTTCAATAATTCTTTCTCTCAAAACGCCAATGCTATCTGGTGCCGTAGTATAAGCCTTGGATTTCAAGTACCCCCATAGAAAAAAATCTAATGGTGTCAGATCTGGTGACCGAGGTGGCCATTCTATAGGATCTCGCCGGCCGATCCATCTACCTCGATATTCTTCATCCAGGTAACGTCTTACTGCACCATAATAATGTGCAGGAGCACCATCTTGTTGAAATGTTATTTCCAGATGGCCGAATTCATCTGGATTATCTTCCAGAATTTCAAGAATTAACGGCTCAATTGCATTTTGTAACATCTCCAGATACACTTCACCGCTTAAATTTGAATTTAGGAAGACAGGACCAACTATGTGGTTTCCCAACATACCTGCCCAAACATTGACTTTTTCTGGAAATTGGATATGTTGTTCACGAAAGGTGTGAGGATTTGTGTCACTCCAATACCTTACATTTTGTGTATTCACATTTCCATTGAGGCAAAAAGTACAAATTGTTTTTGTGTAATGTGGGTTTTGACTAATTTTATTTGTCATACATTCACAGAATTCGAGTCTTCTGTCGGGGTAGTCATCCGAAAGGTGCTGCACCATTTTTAACTTGTATGGATGAAATTTATTTTTAGCCAACAGTACTTTACTTACTTCACAAATAGACGCAACTTTAGTTGAAGGGAAAGTAGGGTTTACTACCATTTCAGCAACTATATCAATTTTTTTATCATCACTAAAAGGGTGAAATTCATAGTCGACACTTGAGGGTCACATACTTCACTCATCCTTATTGTATGCAGAGACATTTGACAGGCGAAAAGTGAGGTTGAGTTTGAGTGTAACTTGAGTGAAATATAAGTACAGATTCCAGCTCCCTTGAGTGAAGATTTATAACCTATAAATCACGTTTGTACCTTACACTGTCATTTTACGATATCAAAATTTTGTTTGGTTGTTATTTGTCTGTTATAGTTTCAAATTTTTCAAGGAAATTAGTATGATGGATGATTTTATTGATTTTGAAAACATTATACATGATGATAATGCTTACGTTTATCGTTTACTTAGGTTAGTAATCATATTGGTGTGGTAAAAAGCAAAATTATTGAATCAATCCATTTTTTATACGAAACAATGCTCTCCACTTGAATTAAAATCGTGTGCCAGTGACACCCATGCCTTTTCCTTTCCAGCTAAGCTAGCACAATTATTATTTTCTATAAATAGTACATTGTTTACCGGGTAGGAAAAGCTTAACATTCCTGGACGACTGTGAGGATTGCTAAGTCGAGGCGCAAGCCGAGACTTAGCAACACAGAGTCCAGGAATGTGGCTTTTCCTACGAGGTAAACATACTATTTTTCCGCAAATCGTTTAAAATTCGACAGATATTGATTGATTTAAAAAAAAAGCGATAATTTTATTCCCAAATAAATGGTGCTTTGAAATTCCTAATAAAATTACTTGGGTTACTATGGAAACGTATTGAGGTTGAATTGTCAAACTTGACGCTTATAAATTTAATTGCTGGTGTTCTCGAAAGGTTATAAGGCAAAGAAATCTAAGATTTTAACGAAGGAAGAAATTGAAAAATTTATCCAGGAAGCTCCAGATAAAGAAAATTTAATGATTAAGGTAATTTACAAGGTTTTAATTTCTATTTAGATTATAGCTTTATTTATTTTTTAGGTGGCTGTAATATTTGGTATTTCTGGGGCCTGTAAGTCCGAATGACTGTACACGATATAGAAGACTTAGAATCTAAGCTTTTAATCAGCATACCTGATTCAAAAACCAACAAACCAAGATCATTTGTAATTAATCAGATCTACTTGAATGTTTATCGAAAGTATGTTTCGTTAAGACCAGAAAATATGAACAGTGACCGATTTTTCTTTAAATATCAAAGCGGAAAGGGTTGTAGACAAGTGGTAGGAATTCATCAATTTAGAAAAATGCCCAAAATAGTTGCTACTTATTTGAACTTGGTAAATCCGACAGAATATACTGGTCACTGCTTTCGTCGGTCTTCTGCAACAATATTGGTTGACTCTGGTGCCGACATAACTAGCTTAAAGAGGCATGGCGGATGGAAGTCATCAAACGTTGCTGAAGGATATATCGAAGAATCGCTTAACAATAAGGTTGAGGTGGCAAATAAAATTTTCACAGTACAAAATATTCAACAAAATGACCCTACCACCCTGCATGTTGTCCAAAATGTTTCTCATAGTTCTAAGAGTGTTCCTCCAATGTTCAATAATTGTACTAACTGTCAAATTACTGTAAATATAACAAATTGATCTTAAAAATGTATTCAGCAATGACTTGATGTTTTCAAAATATAAATTAATTCCTTATAAGCAATGTGTTTTCAATCATTTATGTAGAACACTAACAACTGTACGGAAATATCATTTCCTTACAGTAAGGAAGTCCTGACTTTTTCTTCAAGAAATTTTGACAGGAATGTCAAAATTTCCTAGCGATTTGCGGAAAAGAATATTTACGAACCAGCTCACTTAGGGCTAGTTTTTCGCTAGACGAGAAGAGTTTTCTTTTATTTTCTATTTTCCTAAGAAATAAGAAATATATATATGAACAAATTCGAATATGAATGCTATGCAACAGATGTCAAATGAACGTTGAAGGACGATCATAAATCATAATTGTTAACCAAACGCAACCAAAAGTTCCTAATAATAACATTGATGCCAAACTTTCTCCACTCAAATTGAAGTATTACTTGAGTAATGACTGTGGATATGAAAAGTCGCCTCGAACTAAACTCAAACTAAGTTGAGTTTGAGTATGAGTGACTCTCAAGTGTCGACTATGAATTTCACCCTAAATGTTGGTCGACCAGATCGTTTGGCATCTTGAACACTACCTGTTGCTTCAAACTTGTGAAGAAGCTCCCTCAAATAAGTTTTCGAGATAGGGCGATCTGGGTATCTCTTATTAAATAAACGTTGGAGATTCTTTCTAGATTCGCCAATTATTAAGATAGCTGCTACTTTGTCGGCTTGAGTACGTACTATTTTGCCTATGTAAACTCTTATAGCGTTTTCCATTGAAAAACTAGGGTGCACTGAATCTGAACTGAGTGCAAAATTTGTGTTCCATTGGCTGCACTGCACCAGTATTTCATATTCCATTGGAACACTAGTGCAAGCGAATGTGCACTGAGTGCAGTTTTTTCGGCACCTGCTCAGGAGGTAGTTTCGAGTATAGTGCAAGAGTGCAAAATGGCGGCGAATGATGAACGCTGCGAATTCGAAAGAAAAGCAGTAGCCTATTTATTATTTATTTTTCACTGGATATTTTTGTAAAAAGTAGAGTATTTTACAAATACTGAACCAGTGATTGGAAGTATTAAGTTGTTTTAGGAAATGAATAATCTCTCAATGTACTTTTAATAAAAATTTTCTCATTATTTTTAATGTTAAATAATAAAACAACTAGATAAGGATACATAAAACTGCACCTGCTTTTAATCAAAACAACAAAAACCACCACAAAACAACCAACTTGATTTGACGAATGACAACTGACAACTTTTCTGTGTTCCATTGACCCTGCACTCAGTGCAAAATATCGGTACACTGGTGTAGATTACGCTCGAACTTGGTGCCAACTAAGTGCATGCCAATGGAAAACGCTATTAAACGTCTCGTTAAACAATAATAAAATTAAATATTTAAGCTATTTAGAAAAACTTTGCCAAGCAACAAATACTATTAAATTAAAAACGTCAATTTTTTTGACAACTAACCAGAGGCGGACTGAAAAATCTTCATATTACCACACGGCCCGATATTTGATTAATTAAATTTAAAAAAAATAATTTCAATAATTTTGGTATTTATTTAATTTATCCATCAAAATTAGTTTAAACCCAAACAAAATTAATATGGCTATGTAGCTAATGTCAATGCCTTTCAAACGAGATATCACTTGCCATAAGGTCCTATATAAAATTATTGGCCAGAGTGGCACTGTGACATCATCTATTACTATTACGCCACCTGTTACCATTCGTAGAGAAGTTTACAACACTTTATTTTCACCCCTCAAATTTTATTAATGTAAGTGTAGCCGTTCAAAAGATACGAGAGGGGAGGGGACTTTTGAATAGCACTGTATACAAATTTTTAGGTTAACATATTGACACATTTTATAAAAAGATCAATCTTATCCTATTAAGGCATATCTATACAATACATTATACACTGTGTCCCACCAAAAAGTTGACATCCCCAGTAACAGCGGGATGTTTCTAAAATAATAACAATATTTCTACCCACAATCCAATTAATTTGTTAAATGCCGTTTTATTCAAAGTTTTTCTATTATCTTGACATGTAAATTTTGTTTATTTCCGAGTGAATTTTTTGTTGGTACACACTGTATATCCTATGAATTGGAAACACAAGTATCTTTCCCAGTATTTTTCGAAATTCTTTTCAGCCTTCTCCATCCGCTGTGAGAAAATTTGTATAGATATAACATCTGAAATAACTTTGTAATCATAACAATAATAAAATGTGGGATGGTATTAATGTTATGACTCTTTATGTATAAAAAAAGAAGGGATGTTATTCAGACAATTTCTCAACACTTAAATGGTAATAAATCGGTTGGGGCTTATATGGAGGGTATAATATTTTTTCTATAAACATCTGGTTTTTATGTGAGTTATTCTTATGAAAGGGAATGGGTTGAGTATTTTTTTCAAATTAACAAAAATGTAGGGAAAAAAATTGACAGAGCCAATGATGAAAAAGTCGTAGTTACATAAAAGAAATTGAAAAATATATAAAAAGGATAAAGACAAAAAAGGTCATAATATAAACAAAAACATTAAAAAGTGGAAGGAAATGGCAAAAATGAACAGAAACGGGAATAATCATAAGGAGGAAGAGGAAAAAGGAGTGTTGGAAATTCAAAACAAAGTGATGAAAATGAAACAACAGGGAAAATAATTAACTTAAAATGATGGAGATACAAAATATACTCGAAAGAAGGAGAAATTGGAAATAAAAAAAAACATTAAAATGTGTAAAGAAAAAAAAAATGGCAAGAAGGAACAGAAAAGGAATGAAAAGTAGGGAGAGAAAGGAAAAGAAAAAATAATGAAAAGAATAATCGGGAGAAATGAATGGAAAAGAAACCAAAAACGTCAATGATCAAAAGGTCGCATTGAAAATGAAAGAGAAATTGAAAAAAAAAACAGATAATCAAAAAGGTAAAGATAAAAAAGACCAAAGATTAACAAATGAAAAAGAAAAAAACAGCTAAATACAGAGAGAGATCAAAAAGAGCAGTTCTAAATAAAAAGAAATCATAAGAAAGTGAAAAAAAGCGTGGAAATCGTTGGAAGGAAAAGAGTGAGAAATAAGTGGGAAAGATTCCAATAAAAAGGGAAAAAGAAAACAAAGAAAGTAATGGAAACGGAGGAAAGAGAACAGAAAAAATAATAAAATTGGAACAGGGAAAGAAAAAACGAATAATAAAAGTATGAAGGATAATTGAAAAAATTGAAGAAGCGAAAAACCCGAAAAAGTGTAGAAAAGAGAAAAATGGAGAAATAAGAAGAAACGGAAAAAAGGTAATTAAACCGACGAATGATGCAAAAGAGAAGATGAACTCAAGAATCTAGAAAAAAAGCACGGAAAATAAAAAAAGGGAAGAGAGGAACGCTAAAAGGAACGAAAAATATATAAAGGAAATAAAGGGGAAAAATAAGTGAAATGAAGTAAAAACAGATAAAATCGTTTACGAGAATGTGCTCCATTATACAAAAATTCCATTAAAAATTTTCATTAGTTTTGAAACAGCACAAGTTTTGGGATCAAATTTCTATGAATATTATGAATCTCAATAAGTTCATAAATTACATGAAATCTTTTTTAACAAAAATCATCTAACTCCACGGCAAACAAAAAATACAATGGTATAACGAAACGCTGACAAAACCATTCAGTTTATGTAATTATTTATCCAAGCAATTCGATTTGAAAATAGACTCGAGAATACTCATTGTTTGTACGAAAAGTTAACATCTGCACCTCTCTCGGACGTATTTGTATATTCTATTTTTGTTAATGCCTTTGATTCTCGGGATTCTCTTTCTCTCTCTATATAGGTATTTATTTATTTATTAGGCGTGTATAATTTTTAAATCTTTTGAGGAAATATTTGTCCAGATGTGGTGATTGTCAATACAACGATCCTTGGAATTCTATTTATTCAATTTTATTTACCTAGAAATCTTTACAGTTAATTTCCAATTAAAAATTTTATTTCTTTTGATGAATTTATCCGATTTCTACTTAAAGTGGGTGTTTTCTATTGCAAAGTGATTAAACTAGTCTCTGTCTCCGTATCAGAAATAGCAAAATTTCATTGGCCAAACTGAAATACAATAACTTTAGACTTGCGTTACTTTTTAATTAAATGAAGCACATCCTGTATAAAAGCGTGCTTGCATTGCACTGTCCGAAATGTGTTTCCTATTGACAGTAACAAAGTGTAAACGACCCTTCAAACTATCTAACCATCCGTGAAAAAAATATTAAATTTCTTAAATATATATCTCCCAATTTGGGTGTCGGTTCCAATTTTATGGCTTCCAGATGACAGAAAAAAAAAGATATTGGAAATGTGTGTTTCTAGAAAACGTTTTCTCCATCAGTGAATTTTATAGTCTATTTGAAAATAATTGATATATAGCATAGTGTTTCTGGCAACATTGAGATTTTCCTGCAGATTGGCAAAATAGTATAATTATTTGGCATTGTTATCTCTGGTAGTACAAAAATTATAGTGAGACTATTAATTTTAGTATATCCACCCCAAACAACAATAGATCCAACGAAAATGCAATAACATTAATGTGAACTATAAAAATAACCACAGCTCCCAAGAGGATATAGTAAGTGAGGCAGATGTGCTCGCTTCTTTTATTTCATTTTAATAAAAATATTTGAGTTATTGAATAGTAAATTACACACCGAGGTGGGAAGAGTTTCATTAATGTCGAGAAATTAGTTAGTTAACCGAGATGCGCAGCGTCGAGATTAGCTATTATATCGAGACATGAATGAAACTTCCTACCGAGGTTTGTATACTATTTTATTTACAACCATCATATCCCGATCAAAATTAATAAATCTTTGTTTCGTTCTGAACACACCTAAAATATTACATTATTTGACAACTACTGTCACCAATATAAATAAATGTCAGAAATAGGTATTATAATATTCATCAATATGTTATATTTTTAAATATAAACAATATTCCTCTAAAATAGATTAACGATCACATTATTTTATAGAATGGGAGGTCAGGGCGGGAAGTGATCGATGAGGGCGGGAAGTATAGGTGTGTAATATGACACTTCCTAACTTTCAATGACGTTAGTAATGACAGCATTACATATATGGTTGTGGAGAATAATATTTCCCCTTCTCTCAATCATTCTCAAATAGAAAGTAATTTAGAAAACAATAATAATTTATATAAGTATAATTTATATAGTTGGAAATGAGGGTTGAGTTAGATACAGTTGTTGGGTTTCTTATAATATAAGGTATCATATTCATGAACATTTTTATTATTAAAAAAACATAAGGGAGACGCCTGGATGTCAGTTCAGGTATATTTATAAGATATTAAGATAAAAAATGCTCTGGTATAAAAGGGACGGAAGATAAATGGAAGAGATAGAGTGAAAAATAAAATGGAAAAAGTATTATCAAAAGGAAACAGGAAGGGTGAGCTCAGAGATGAAGCGAAAAAGAATAAAGTATAAGAGAAGTTATGAAATGGAATAAAGAAAAAATTAAAAGGAAGAAACAAAAACAATTAAATAAAAAAAATAAAGAAAAATATTAATTGATAACGAAAAACATGTAGGAAATATGAATAGCAAGATAAAAAAAAATAAAAAAGGTTAAAAACATAAAAATATGGAAAATAAAAAACTAGCATGAAAAAAAGTAAAAAGGAAGATAGGAAAAAGAAGAGGAGAATTAAAAACAAAAATAAAAGCAAGAAAACTGAAAAATATTGAAAAAAGGAAATCAGAGAATAAACATTGAAGAGAAGAAGGAATAAAAAAATAATTGATGGGAAAAGATAAAAAAACAAAGAAAAGTAACACTACACTATTGATACAAAAAATAAAACTAGAGGAAGAAAGCTAACAGATTTAAAGAAATGAAATCAGTAATAGCCAACAAATTCAAAAGTGAAGAGGAAATACGGTATGTAAATAATCCGAAATATAAAATTCAGATACAAAAAAAAAAAAATAGAAACAATTTCCAAAAAAGAAACAAAAAAATAAATAGGGGTAAAAAGGACATAATATCTTAAACTTCAAAATATTATTGATTGTCTAGTTGTCATATTTTTTTCCTTGTGTTAGATTGGGACCAAAAATCATTTTATTACTAGTTAATCTTGACAACGGTGGCTGAAACGCTACCGAAACGTCGAAATAAAAAAATAAAAACATTATTGTGGTTTGATTCCCAATAAAATAAGAGAAAAAAGAATAAGTTTGGAATTATTGAATAAAAGAATATCAGAAAAAAGGTCGAAAAGAAAGAAAAAGGAATATTAAAGAAAAATAAATTGATTGAAGGAAAAGATGAATAATAAAAGGGAAAAGCAGATGAGAGAAATATAAGAAAAATATAAAATGGAGATAGGAGAAAGGACAAAGTTTAAACTATTGAAAACATGAAAAAGTTGAAAAATATGGAAGAAAACAAAAGCGAAGAATTAAGAAAAAAAAAATGAAAAAGAGTAACAGATTGATAATAAAAATAAGATATCTTCTGTATGTTCCTTGTGGTATATTATTCATTCTTTTTTTTAATTTTTTGGGAAATTGTGTCAGTTAGGGATAAAAAAATTACTTAATTTCTACTTATTTTTTCTTGACAACGGTAGCTGGAACGCTACCGAAACGTTGAAGTAAAGAATTTAAAAATATTGTGGTTTAATTTCCCAAAAAATTAAAAAAAAATAAGATATTAACAGGAAATAAAGTAAGTAAAAAGAAATATTTCAAAGGGCAATGAATAAGAAAATGAGGGAAAGGAAATGGTAAGAAATTTGAGAAAAATTTAATAAATAAAAAATCACATAAAATATTAAATTATATTTAGAAAAAGAGAAATAGAAAGAAACAATAAAATAAAAAATTTGAAAACATTCTTTCCTCAAGAGAAAAAGAAAAAATAAGAGTAAAAAAAATTAATACGAAACAAGAAATTCGATTGAAAACAAAGAAAAGAAGAGGGAAAAAAGAGTAATGACTATATAAAAAGTTTAAATTAAAAATAAATCGAGTCCAACAAATCTCAAATATCGATATAAATTATTTTCAGTGAACGCCGTGTATAAATTAATTTAACGGCAATTTTATAAATTACCACGCATAATTAATTCGGATTATCGCAACCCACTGGGAAATTTCAAGTTTATTGTAAATCTCAACTATTTCTTCGCAGCTTTTAAAACGCCCACGTTCCACCCACAAAAATCGTAAAAGAATACAAACTCAACCAAAAAATAGGCAACGTAATACTACAAACTAATTAGGTAGTTCTTTATTGAACATCTCAAAGTATAATTTGTTTGTTTTCTATTCATTGCATTTTACTTTCGAAGAAATCTAAATTCTCGTTTAGAGACACACACACACACACAACTCGATCCATCTTTCGAGTTAAAATAATGTTGCAATAAAAGTAAAAGAGTAGACGACGACGTAAACGACCTGTGTGTGTGTATATGTGAGAAATTTTTCCCATGCTTCCAGTTTTACTATAAACGGATTACAACTACTTTTCTTGCTTGTCGCAGGTACGCGGAAAATGGTAAAAAACCAAAAAAAATTACGCGATCTATCATACTCTTTAGTTGGCGCTACTTCAACGGGACAATCGTGTCTACGTTAACAAACAGGTGCCGTTTGTAATAATTTTACGCAAGAAAAAATTAATTTGTAATAATAAAATACCATCTCGATATTGAACATCAAAAATGAATGGGCAGTTTTTCAAAATGTTTTCAGTAAAGGAAAATGATAATTTTATAACTGATTTTGAAAACTTGGTGCTAGTCTTTTTTTTGGAATAACAACCGAATCTGGACGACCTTCATAGACATAAACAGGTTTATGATGGTGCTACATCGTAAAACGTTGAATCATCGATCAATCTAGATCGATGTATTTTTCTCGAAACTTATAGATTTGTAACTAAAGTTGGGTATCTGTATCTGTAGAGTAGGGAGGGTGAGTGTAGGCTCACAGCACTTAGGCCACATGTACATCCTACCGAGGAAATGTCCTCACAGGTCATCGTCCATCCTGTTCTTCTCAGGAAGGTGGACAGGTCACTGGGAGACATCTCCTTTATATCGACAGGTTTAGGCCAAGACTCACCGAACACACACTCTCTTATTGACGATAACTCCGGACACTCGCATAAGACTTGCCTGACAGTTTCATCTTCAAGTTCACACATCCTGCATAGAGGTGTGTACACTAGCCCCATAGTATGGATGTGTTTCCATTGTTGACAGTGGCCAGTCAGAAATCCTACTGTTAAACGTAGGTTTTTCCTGGTCATCGCCAAATATTTCTTCGGCGCTAGCTTCCCAGGGTCGCCCAGGGTGATCCTGGCAAGACTGCATCCTTTGACTCCATTCCATCTCTTAAGGGATTGAGCATGGGTGTAACGTTAAGCTCCGTAGGTGTCACTGTGTCCTAAAATTTTCAGTCCAGCCGCTTCCCTGGATAAAGAATCGGCAACGCGATTTCCTTTACTCCTGTCGTGTCCTTTAACCCACCACAGGATAATATTGTTATCTGCCGAGGCGTTAGCTAACTCTAGTACTAGCCCTGATATAACACGTTGTCTGTTCAAGGCTAATAGGGATTGTCTACTATCAGTGCAGATTGTTATGTTTTTGCCAGAAATTCCTTTTCTGGTTAGTTCTTTTGTGGGAATTGAGATACCAGCCAGTTCTGTTTGAACCACGCTGGTATTGATTCCCATTCCCCAACTAAAGTTGGGTAAAAAGCTGTCTAAGTTCTTGGAGTGTCTGTTGGGGAGGTTCATGAAAATTAAAGGTTATTTATGCTAGTCCCAGATATGCCCGATTTATGGTCCTAGAGGAAGAGTCTATACACAAACACGCCGACTATCAGACCTCGACTCATCTTTGAAAAATGCTAATCTAAATTTTTCATTTCCTCTCACATGTTCATTGAGAGAGCTTTTGAATATGTGTTGATAGAACTCTTCTCAAAGGTCGTCGTGAACGTAAGTTAACCTTACGTAATCTTTGACGTATTGATTAGACAAGTATTCAGAGGTTCTCAACAGGTATAGTCAGATAAAGATATTGTGTAATGGTGGTATGTATGTATGTATTTAGGGGTAACATTCACTGAGATCTGAAAGATCTTTTGTGCCCCCTTACATCTATTCCTATTTCCCGGAGGAATTTTAGGATATCTACAGGCTTCAACTTAGGTAAATGTTCCTCTTCTATATCCAGTAATCTCCCAGGTGCTGTGCTATAGGATTCTGAAGTGCTGTTCAGTTGGAAAGTATGTGGATGGAGGTTTCTTCTTCCATGTCACAAAATCAACATTCTTCTTCCTCCACTATTTTGAGGTTTTTCAGGTGCCCATTCAGGCGACAATGTCCCGTTAGTATCCCTGTTAACACTCTCAGCGCAGTTTTACTTTGACTTATGCATTCATTTGATCTCAACAGGTTGTAGTCACCCAGAAGAGTCTTTGATTGTATGAGCCCTACTAGATCTTTCCAATGGTCAGATCTTCTCTTTTTCTCGGCTTTACCTATTTCTTCCAATATTACATTGGGACTGATTCCGGAAAAGAGTTCATGCCCCCAAAAGGGCATTTCAGACCCCCTCTTTGCTAGTTCTTCTGCTATTTCATTTCCTTCTATTTCAGTGTGTGGCATTTCAGTGTGTGGCATTCTCACACCATTTTGGAACTGATTACACAAGAGCTCAGTGCTTTAATGGCTACTTGACTATCCGACATTATGATAATCCTTTATCTTCTGTATCCTGTATATCCTGTATCCGTGAGGGTGGTAACTTCTAGCATTTAGGTCTTTCACGTTTACAGTTACTCGATATCTAAGGAGAAGCAAAGAAATGACACTTTCACTGACTTGGAATACGTCCTAACATCTCTCTGAAGACGTCCCGATTCAATCATACCAAGAGCCATACTAGCTTTATCCACTTCAAGTATTTGCCTACGCAATATTCAAAACAAAATACTAATTTTTAAATAAAGTGGAAACAATAACTGATGTGAAATTCTGGGAAATACAAAAGAAAACAACTCGACCTTCATAATCATACTCGTGTTTGATAATCCTTTGCCTACTGTATCCTTCATCAATATTGAACTGGGCACATTTTATTTGAAAGCAAGGGGGATTTACCAAGCTTTCGAAGTATTTGTTTCCTAGTCCGTTCATTCCTGTCCCATTTTCTTCTATTACTTTTGAGTCGTCTTTATTTCATCCAATGGCATTTTTTTAAGTCTGGTGATAGTATTTGGATCCCAACACTTCTTTGCTTCTTTAAAGTTTATAATTTTCCATCATACCATCTTGTGGAATGTCCCAGGTTTTCTGATTTCTAGGGTGCGAGTAATTCCGAGGCGTGAGTAAAGGTGGGTTTGGTTGATACGCATTCTCTTGGGGATGAGTCCAGCACTGGGTACTGGTTAGGTTCCATTCGGACATGAGTTTCCCATCTCGGCCCGGAAAAAAAAGCTACCAGAAGCAGTGCCTGTAATGCATATACATACATATATAAATGACGATTGGTCCCACAATGGTGTACATCTAGTTCGGGATTTTTGAGCTACAGCCGCGAAATAATTGATTTCGAAAATGATTTGCAGTCCTACCACGAGATGTACTAATAATCGGAAGTAAAGTACGGTAGAATAATTTTAAACAGAACCGGACTGGTCTAGAAAGTCAAATATTTCAATTACCAGTTACAGGCAGTAGTAATAGTTAAAGAAATGTGAGAGTCACAAATTTACATTTAAGATTAAATTAAAGTCTTATTCAAATGCCAATAAATGACAAATATATTGAAAGTAGAATCGGTAAAATCCTTTTAGAATCGGTCATGCAGGCGCCATTGTAATGCTGGTCGTACTTTTAATATATCGACGACAACCAGTTAATTTTTTCTTCTCTTCTTAGTTTTAAGTAGACGTAGTGTGTGTGGGTTTAGTTTGATGAGCCAACGTGTTTTCTTTCGTAAGAAATTTTTTTAATTAATTAATATTTTTGTTATAACGTAAATATATTAAAAGTTACAAGCAAACAAAACGGAATAATTTATTTCCAATTAGTTTGTATGAATGAATGAAGAAGTTGTAGGTATACAAGGTGTCACATTTGAAAATATTGGAAAAAGTTTTTCTCCTCACCACGCGATACATCGTTCAACAAGTGTCAAAATTTCATGTCATTCTGACAATTAGTTTAGAAGATAGATTAGATTAGATTATAAGGGGATCGATTAGCCCGATTGGACTTATCATATTGCGACCTATTCGATCTTTTGTGTATACCGTACATCTATATTTTAGTACAAAAGATTCAAGACTCTATTATCTGATAATTAAAAAAGTGCTTTACAGACAAAACGCACTGTATAGTGTAGAAATAAATTATTTTTTCCCAGACCTATACAAAAAATGACATTTTTCTACGATTGTGCAAAAAGTAGGTACCTTGGTTTTATGCACTAGTAGGTAGGTACTTTATTGGGGCAGTTATATTGACATTAAAACGTCGTGGAGGGTGGAAATCCTCAACTGTGGCAGAGGAGTCAATTAAAAAAAATAGCTGCTCTAATTTCGCTATAACTTTCTAATCCGAAAGTGGTAAACTAAGAGCAGCCAAACTATATTATTGACTGTATAATTTTTTCAACCCTTACTATAATTGGAATATCTCCATAATGATCGAATAAAATAAATGAATTACAAAGTCTACAACATAATATATACAGTGTGGAAACCACTTATGGAATAAAATGCCGAGACACGTCAACTTTTGAATTGAAATGTGCGTTATTTAAACATAAATGTAAATGTACAGGGTGATTCACGCAAGTATGCCATAGTCAATGTTGTTTTTTTTTAATGAAATACCCTGGATATTTGCATATTTTTGAAATCCTCTTAATGAACCGATTCCAACAAACTAAATAATGTATGGTCAATTATGAATTATACAGGGTGAAATTTTTATTTTTACAGTTATTAAACACATACATAAAATACCTTATGTATTTGATTTGTATACATTAAAATAAATGCTCAAAATGTTCTCCACCTAGTTGTTGGCAATAGCGCAGTCTCCTATAGAACTGCTCCTTAACTTTGTTTAAAGTTTGAGGTGAAATATTCCGTATTTCTGTAGTTATCCTGTCTTTGAGGTCTATAATGCTAGTTGGTTGTGTTGCATATACATACTTGTTCTTGAGATAACCCCACAGAAAAAAATCTAACGGCGTAAGGTCTGGCGATCTAGCTGGCCACTCAATAGTACCTCTTCGTCCAATCCGTTTATCAGGGAAGATTTCATCTAAATAAGTTCTTACCATTAAAGCATAATGGGGTGTTGCCCCGTCTTGCTGGAACCCAACATTTTCATTCGGAAAGCTAGGATCTTTTGCGTTGGGATATAAGTTTGCCAACGCAGGAATAACTTCATTTTTAAGCATATTTAAATATTTTTCAGGTGTCAAATTTCCATCTATAAATATAGGACCAATAATATGGTCGCCTATTATACCGGCCCAAACGTTCATCTTTTGAGGGTACTGAGTAAGTGTCTCACGCATCCAATTAGGAATCTCTGCTGACCAATATCTGCAGTTCTGTCGGTTTACCTCTCCATTCAATGTGAATGTTGATTCGTTAGAAAAAAAAAATGGTACCAAGAGCTATCTCATTTCTGTTCAGATCATTCATCAATCTTTCGCAGAAATCCATTCTACGATCTGGATCGTCTTCTGTTAACTCCTGCACAAAAGTTAATTTGTAGGGATGAAGTTTTTCTTTATGAAGACATCTTAGAACAGTTGTATGACTAACAATATTTTCACGGGCAATTTGACGTGTACTTGAAGTTGGATTCTCTTAGACACTTAACAAAATATCCACTCTCACATCATCTTCAACGAAGTGTGGTTTTATTTTCAATGGTTTGACATGTCCAAGTTCTCTGAATTGTGCATGAATTTTAGACACTGTACTTTGTGAAATATTAGGCAATTCGGGATACCTGTGATTAAATAAGTTTGCCACTTCAACTTGACTTCTGCAGTTATCCCCGTACCCGATCATCATTATAATCTCAATTCGGTGAGTCTCAGTTAAATATTTCATTGTTATGTCGACAAGGAAAGAGTGTTTGACAAAGATTTTACTTTTTCAGTACAAACTGCCTACACATCAACAACTGACAGAATAGAAAACAATCCACAT
>CAJUYI010002530.1:0-13000 GCA_910591695.1 Galerucella pusilla | reverse complement strand
AATAGGTTCATTAAGAGGATTTCAAAAATATGCAAATATACAGGGTGTTTCATTAAAAAAAACAATACCGACTATGGCATACTTGCGTGAATCACCCTGTACATTTACATTTATGTTTACATAACGCACAACTCAATTCAAAAGTTGACGTGTCTCGTTATTTTTTATAATTTTCTAAAATAATGACATAAAGAATTTTATTCCATAAGTGGTTTCCACACTGTATAAAAGAGTTCATATAATAACCTTTTTGGTGTGCGTCATCGATTGTTAATGTCCTTCTAACACATTACCTAGGGGAAAATGGAAAAAAGGCAGGTCTGTGATTAATCCTAATCAAAATATCACATTAATGAACCGTTTAAATGTATTACAAACGTTAACCCTAATATTTGAATTAAAAAATTTGATTGGTTTATGTTTAGATTACGCGCAAGCGCGACCTATCAATCGGGAAAAATTACTGCATTGAAAATAGGATGCAGACGTACCTTTGGTATTGGCAATGTGTCTTACGTCTTTTTCTAATGTCCCACTGACAGTTCTCGTCAGGTCTATACTTTGTTGTTTACGGTCAATTATTATTTATGAAAAGTGAATATTAATCTTATTGCTATATTTATTTAAACAATTCGAAAATATGCCTAGATACACGTAAAAACATCGGCATTTTGAAAGTTCTCAAGTATTTTCAGTTAGAAAAAGAAGCTGGTAATTATTAAATCCATAGCTTTTTCGAATTTGGCTGAATAGGATCCTGATGATTTTATTTATCAAATTTAAGGTTAGATATATGTCAAAATAGCAAATAAAATAAACTACATACCGAAAACCCGGATATGTGTCACAAACAATGGCGCACACCATGAAGGCTATTGACTGTACTATATACAGATTGCGAAAAGTCTATTCGAGCCATGCGATTTACACAAGTGCGATAAGGAAAATATGAGAAAAACTACTTGAAAGAGAGAGAAGAATAATTGAGGGCAGTCAGCTGTTGTCAAATGTATTTATCTGTAAAAGTTATTCCCAATTTTTGTCGGCAACAATGTTAAATACCCATAATTGTTAAATCGAAAGCAATGTATAGATTTTATTTACTGCAGATTGTAATTTGTCCATTTATTTTCTTCCTTATCCCATATTAAAAGTTAAAAGCAAAATAAGATAATTATTCCTTAAAAAGTACCAAACATTTTAAACTGGCAACGCTGCTTTCATATCAGATTGGTAGCTGGAACTGAAAACACGCCCAACGCTGACTGCGAACAATTATTCTTCTCTCTCTTTCAAGTAGTTTTGCTCATATTTTCCTTGTCGTACTTGTGTAAATCGTACGGCTCGAATAGACTTTTCGCGATTTGAATATCTGTCTACCGGTTTCACAAATAACATTTACTTCATCGGGAGTAGATTATATAATTTTGATGTGGGTTCGAAAACATTGTGGCATCTAAAGCAATGAAAAAGCGGATGAATTAGACAGAGGGGGTTTAAATCAGAACCGGTACTCGGGGTTATTAAATATGTTCAAATATTTGAAAAATCCAAATTTAATGGGACAATTTTTGCGATTAAACGAACGTAATTTAATGAATTCTAAAAAAAATTGGTTTCTTCGTTATAACCGAAACTTTATTAACCATTTCGAATCAAATCCTTTACTTGGTTAAATTAGATTCTATTGTTGTCAAAAAACATTTGATTTGTATCTTTTAAATCTAATTTAATGCATGTTATAACTAGAATCGGTGCTAAATCAAATCCGCCTTCTGAGAACAGATGTTTATGATATTTTTTTTATTATTCAAACTTGTCAGACAAAATACATCTTGTCTTCTTTTTTTTCTACCGCCTATTATTACTGCGGGAATTTGTTGGGACGTATCATTGTTGGATTTTGATTTATTTCTGGCTTTGGTGAATTGGTTTCAAGATCGTTTAACATTAAAAAGGTATGATTAAGCAGTTGGGATTTCGAAGGATTAAAATAAAAAATATATGGTTTCCGGTACACCGAGATTTTCAAATCAGAAATGTGCAATCGAAAAATTTTCGATGTCAGAGATAACGTTTTAGATGGATTTTTATAGACTGAGAACCTTTTATTGAGCCCAATATGTTCGTTAAGACAAACCATCCAAATAAAAAAGCCGCGATTTGTATAGATTCTCTATAGATGCATTCCGGAATTATTTATAGTCCAGCAAATGAAGAGACAAAGCTCCTGAGAAGTCCCTGAAGACTTCACTTTGGGCTCAATTTGTAGGTCACGGCAGGTGTTTTCAAATGAGAAAAAACTTAACGCGATTGAGTTTACGGAAGGTGGGGAAAATGGTCCCCTAAACCCTGGAAATCGGTTTTTTCGCTAATATCTGGCTCAATATGCGAATTAGAGAATTTTTCTTCTAGTTAAAAATGAAGATCGTCTTATTATCTACCAAGAAAAGGACCCATCATGTTTTTCGAAAATTCGATAGTTATCGAGATAATGAGACCTAAAAGTCTCCTCATTTCAGCTGCTGCTCTGCCTGCAGGAATTTTGCTGTATATGCATTAACTTGTAAGCGGGCGAACGAATTGTTCCATAACTCGGCAAAAATTGACATTTTCCGATGATTCAAAGTTCATCGCAATGGGAAATATTTAAAAAAGCGGTCAAAGTTTTTTTCCATAAGATTTTGAGACCATTTCATTATTTTGTTCATATTTTTAAAAAAAATAGTCTTTCATCCTAATTTTTTTATAATGGAGGTCAGGAGGTCTTGAGTGATCTCAGAAATTTTGTTTAATATATTTCTTGCGTTTTGACGAAAAGTTAATTTGTTTATTTACATTTTTCAGCCGTTTTCGGAGTGGTCAGTTTTCAAATGTACTTTTTGATTTTTAATAAAATCCAATCATTCTCCAGAAATCATAAAAATTGATCACACCGGTGAAAACCGGACTTTTTTTTGGAATAAATAAATAAACAAATCAATTTTTTATCAAAACGCAAGAAAGATATTGAAAAAAATTTCAGAGATCATGTAAGACCTCATAATGTTCCATTATAAAAAAAGAATTAGGATAAAAGACTATTTTTGAAGAAATATGAACAAATTAATGAAATAGTCTCAAAATCTTGTGGAAAAAAACTTTGACCGCTTTTTTAAATATTTTTGTCAAGTACAAACGAGCTGCAAGTCACAGAATTCCTACATGCAGAGCAGCAACTGAAATGAGGATACTTTTAGGTCACATTATCTCGATAACTATCGAATTTTCGAAAAAATGATAGTTACCATTTCTGTAGATAATAAGACGATCTTCATTTTTTATCAGAAGAAAAATACTCTAATTTGCATATTGAGCCAGATATTCGCGAGAAACCGGTTTTCCAGGGTTCAGGGGACCATTTTCCATCCCTTCCGTAAACTCAATCACGTTAAGTTTTTTCTCGTTTAAAAACACCTGCCGTGACCTACAAATTGAGCCCAAGTTTTCAGCGACTTTCCAGTAGCTTTCGATATTTTCAGGTGTTCAGTTACTGGACTATTACTACTCATCCCAGTTTCCAATAAATTCATGACTTTTGTTTCCGTCTATTTTCTCAAAGGACGGTCTCTTTAAAGCCGCGTTTACTCGAGGCCAGTGCTTGGAGTAGGCAACCTGAGGCAAGTAACCTGCCCCGTGTGGACGACCACGCTTGTAAATCACAAGCAAGTTGCCTGTCAACCTACTCGGCAGGTCGACTTGCACGAGGAGTAGACAACTTGCCTCCTCCCCACCATTCGAAAACGGTACCTGCCACACAGCCTACCTTGCATACTGACGCCACAGTATAGGAACGAACCAGTATGTTATCTCGTAACGTCACACTCCCGAGTTCTCTGTGACCTACAACGTCGATCGGATGAATATCTCTTCCGGCGGCCAGTGCATGGCCAGTGCTGTGGTGCGATCCAACATATGGAAAAGTAAAGTGAATCGTAAAGCGATCCGTTCAAGGTCATCAAAAGCTCTGGCATTTTATGAATGAAATTTATAATGGTAATACTACTGGTTCGTTTCTATACTGTGCTGACGCCGTGTGGACAACTCATTGACGAGCAAGTGAGCGAATTGGTGACAAACAGTGCTTTATTGGATGTTTGTTTATTGCTTAAATTATTAACATTTTATATATTTGTGTCTCTCGTAGTTTTTTCTTTTCCAGTTCTTCCAATAATTAATCCAGTCATTATTGACATGCGAAATCGAAAATTTAACTATAATTAAAGTTTTCAAACTTCGGTCAAGTGAATGGTACATTGAGACGACAATAAATCTCATTTTGCAACCTTGTCCGAAGTCCGGAACATTGTTAAAATTGCAAATAAATTAATTTTTGGTGTATGGTCGTGTAAAAAATTCCAAAAGTTCTGCAAACTTGGGGAAGTTTTCGATATAATATTTCATATCACGTATTAAATTTGCAACCAATCTAAGTGTACGGAACATTTATTGTTATTAAAAATTAATGTTTTTTTATTAAGCTGAAGGAAAACGTTCCAGAAATTCTGCAAATTTGACAGATTTATCGGAAAAATGTACCGGACGATTGTATAAATTTGCAACTTTTACGTTGACCGGAACATGTTTATTTATAATTTTTTTTAAATTCGTGTCATTTTTTCGAGCAAGGCGGTCTCGGAATAATTACAAAAGTTTTGAAACTTGGTTGCAAACTTTGAAAACATCTATTTTGATGCATTTACAAATTTGCAACCTCATACGCGATCCGGAACTTTATGGCTCGCTCACAACTAACGTCGTGTGGACAGGGTCAACGGAAGTCCCCAGTACAGTAACTGGCCTCAGGTTACCTGCTCCAAATAACCTGTCCACCTACTGTACTCGTGTAAACGCGGCTTTGGGCAAGTATTTGAGTCGATTGAGCTGAGCTTACGTCAAATCGTACCTAGTGGTCTGTATATATCTATATATGACATTTTATTTGCAGGGACTGTTGTAAATAAAGTAGATAACTCTACAAAGCCGTCAGGTTTTTTGTCAAATAGAATTTTAGTTGGTGGTTAGAAGTGGGGATGTCACTAATATCGCTTATTTAACGTTTTCTCTACTGAGATTGATGTATTTGTGCAATATCAATTAGTCAACCAGTCCAGAATTATACTCTCAGAGCTTCTGTACGGAAGATATCTACCTTATACTGATGAGGCGCAAATATGCTGAAACCGGTCTAGGTAAAAGTGATATTGTTCTCCCGAACTACTAACTAAAACGGTTGGTTCTATCTTGAAGATTTAGCAATCCCGTTTAACTTTGAAGTGTAGTTCAATGTCCTTCGTGGCATGTAGCCAGGCAAGTAGTTGTTGCTTATTAGTGAACGGTATCTTTGTTCTTTGATTTTTAAATACTCTGTTCTAGTCTTTTGCAACATGTTTTATTTATTGTTTTATCTGCTGAGTTTTTTTCATGGCTAAATTCAAAAAATTAAATTACCAATTGTTGGAGAGTCCATTGTATTTACTACATTGGGCTCAAAATCGTAAAACGTCAAATAAATACCAATGATAAATTGAAATTATTAGAGTCGCTTAGGACTAACTATATTGAACTCATTAGAAATTAGCTAAAGACATTCGATTGCACGACAACCTGAACTTGGCCGAATTTGAACAGATACAGCAGCCACAATTATCTCGCAAGAACTGGTATAGTAAAATTATTTATCGAAATATAACCATTTGTAGAATGTTCCCATTGCATTTTTTGTTTCTCCAAAGAGTGAATAATAATAAATAAACTGTGAGAAACGTTTGAACAATTTCTTGAACTAAATACCAATTAGTAAAACAAAAGAGAGACAATGCGATTTTTCTTTTTGTCTCTCTAGTTACTTCCTTTTTGAGATATATTTTTATGCAGCTCCGTACGTATTTGGAACGTTATTCCTTATCCCAAGGTAAATGCTGTACCATCTCAACGTTTATACGATTTTTTTTCTCTCATTATTAGTACGGCGGATAAATTCCTTCTTCTTCTCCTCCTTCTAAGACTAACAAAAAATATTCAATATCAACTTATTTTATTAGTGAAATTTAGGAAGAGCGTGTTTAATAAGCATACACCCTATCTCTGTATCTGTAAAGTAGGGAAGGTGAGTGTAGGCTCACAGCACTTAGGCCACATGTGACCCATTGTACATCCTACCGAGGAGTTGTCCTCATATCGTTCATCCTGTCCTTCCCAGGAAGGTGGACAGGTCACTAGGAGACATTTCCTTTATATAGGCAGGTGTAGGCCAAAACTCACCGAACACACGTTCATCCTATCCTCAGTCACTAGGTCCTAAAATGTTTAGTCCATCCGCTTCCCTAAAGAATCGGCAATGCGATTTCCTTTACTCCTGTCGTACCCTTTAACCCACCTCAGGATAATATTGTTATCTGCCGAGGCGTTAGCTAAATCTTGGTGGCACTCTAGTACTAGCCCCGAAATAACACGTTGTCTGTTCAAGGCTAATAAGGCTTGTCTACTGTCAGTGCAGATACACCCTCAATTATCAAGCTTAGCCTATACGGCTTTCGCACTCCTCCGATACCTGGGCTGTTAGGCACCTGTCAACAAATATCAAGTGACAAAATTACCTGTCATGTTTAGTTAACTTAACGTCAAAGTTTCAGTCGAAAAATGGAATTTTCACCCAATAATTTTTTATTATCTTCGAGGACCAACATCTTGTCCAAAGATTGAAGAGAACCAAACCACATAAGCTTGTTTAGTTTGTGGTTAAAAAGCAAAGCATATTGTGCGGGTGAATAGTGAACAATCGTTAATGAATGCTTTTTAGTATAGGATAAGTAACTAGGTTTAAGTGTTAAATTTTGCGATGTTAATAGTTAGTGGGGAACAAAATCATAATGGCGTGTCAATTAATTTTAATATTTTTATTCTTGCAAGGTTTTATATCGATTTGAAAATTCAACTTTTGGATTACTTAGTTAGCCAGTTATCAGAAAGTGTCTAACTTCATCTTTAGGTATATGACGTATCTGTATAGAAAGTTGCAAACATTTAGGAATACTTAATTTCCAGTTTTCTCCTAAAATATTCGGTTCAAACATTTTTCAATTAATTTTTGCTAAGTAATACTAATATGCTTTTTGATATCCCATTATACAAAAAATGAAATCTCTTTTATCCAAATAATGGACTTAATGCTTCGTACTATAAATTCGATTGTTTGAGTCGGGTAATAATATATTCCTCTAGTTGTAAGGTTGTCATCCTTACGGAGATTCTCTGGTGGCCGACGCGTTTCTATATACAGGATAATGCAAAAAACTCACCATTCTTTGTGATTATTGGCATCTAAAAGGTAGCTTTGTAAGGTTTACGACCATTTGATTTCGACGTTATTGGTAGATATCATTGACTATTTCCCTCATGTACATATTTAATGTAACAACACTCCAATGCGTACAGAAAACATTTAAATATTAAAGAAAAATATGAAAAAATCGAAAATAACTACAAAGGCACAGGGAATACGTTTAAAAATTGTAAAAAAATACTGTTAGAATTAAAAAAAAGAAATTTTTAAACTTATAATTATGCACAGGAATGCTCAAGACGTATCAAACAAACGTTTTGCTGAATCGGTTAATTAAAAGTACGACCCACGTCCAAAGAACCGGAACAGTTGAAAGCTTTCGTCTCAATTTCGACGTTAAGCACGATTTTCTTTTGTTTGAGGATCACTAACAAAAAAATGAGAGAAAAAGGAAAAAAATTTAGTCAACTTTACGACCGACGGGATCAAATAAATGGTGGGCTTGCGTGTGTTTGCTTTTTGCACCTTTGTTTGAATACTTAAATCCAGTACCTATTGTATGAGGTTATTTGAATAAATACCGAGACCATGAAGAGCACGAGTTTGTTCGATTATTGAAACAGACGGGCGAAATTTTAATATTAAACAGAATAAATCATAATTAGCGCCTCTAGACGATACTTTAACTTAGGGAGCTCGAATTCTTGAGTAATCAGAGCATGAACTGAACTAAAATATAGAAAGGCTCTCAATTGTAAGGGGTCTATTCTGTAACTCTAACAATTAGTAACGGTTAAAAGTTTGACCGGCGCTAAAACGCAATCGGTATTCGATAAGGACATTTCTGTTAACATTTTAAAGGATTACTTCAAAATGGCCTGTTAAAACTAATATTTTTTACAAGTTTAGCGTCTTAAAACGTTTTAGGTATAGTAGGTATATTTAATTTTTTTAAATCCCTATTTAATTATTTTTTAATGGGAGGTTATTGACCCAATGACCTAATGGAGGGGCCGCCAAAAATGACGTATGTAAATGTCGCTGGTGAAGCTTTGATCGAGGAATTAATTGAAAACCAGGAAAATGTTTTCCTTTATATTTTGAAATAGTTCAAATTAACCATGTTTAAATATTATTCTAGGGCAGAATTCAGATTACACCAAGGAATGCCCACTAATTTAGCCCACTATAAGGATGAAATTCAGTGTCGACACTTGAAGGTCACTCATACTCAAACTCAACTTAGTCTGAGTTTTGCTCGAGGCGACTTTTCATATCCACAGTCACTACTCAGGTAATACTTCAATTTGAGTGAAGAAAGTTTGGCACCAATGTTATTATTAGGAACTTTTGGTTGCGTTTGGTTTTATGATCTATGATCGTCCTTTAACGTTCATCTGACATCTGCATGACATTCATATTCGAATTTGTGTTCAGTTCGTGTATTAGCCCTGTGCAAGTATTTTATTCTCAGCTCAGTTCTTTACTGTTCATACAAATTTCTTATTTCCTGCGTAAGTTTATTTTTCAAGCTAGTTATTTAATAGATAATTTTAGATTCTTATTTTCAATTTTTGTAGATATTATTTCTTAGGAAAATAGAAAACAAAAGAAAACTATTCTCGTCTAGCGAAAAACTAGCCCTAAGTGAGCTGGTTCGTAAATATTCTTTTATAGAAAATAAAAAAAACTGATTGTGCTAGCTTAGCTGGAAAAGAAAAGGCATGGGTGTCACTGGCACCGAGTTTAATTCAAGCGGAGAGCATTGTTTCATATAAAAAATGTATTAAATTAATAATTTTCCTTTTTTACCACACCAATGTGATTACTAACCTAGGTAAACGATAAACGTAAGCATTATCATCATCAAGGTATAAAGTTAATAAAATCATCCATCATACTAATTTCCTTGAAAAATTTGAAACTATAATAGACAAATAACAACCAAACAAAATTTTGATATCGTAAAATGACAGTGTAAGGTACAAACTTGGTTTATAGGTTAGAAATCTTCACTCAAGGGAGCTGCAATCTGTACTTATATTTCACTCAGTAACACTCAAACTCAACCTCACTTTTCGCCTGTCAAGTGTCTCTACATACAATAAGAATGAGTGACCCTCAAGTGTCGACTATGAATTTCACCCTTAGTCTATTTCACTTTTCCAAGGAAATGTCAAGAATGTTAATTGATATTATAGAACCATATCTATATAGTAATTAGGTTTTTTAGAGGCCACTTAATGATATTATTGAATAAAAAAAATCGATAAGTTCTCTATTATCCATGCCGAACGTTAATTTTAAACCTTTCAACCTTTCACTGATTTCATGGCTTTTATCAGACCAAATGCACATTAAAAATACCACTTCGCGACAATAAAAAAAATCCTCAATGCGAACACTCATAGAAGAGGCGGCTTCTGATGTGACAAATATGTGATAAGCACTTTTACTACTTCAGGTTAGATTAGGTTAGGCGTGTGGTGAGTGGGTCTATAAGGCCCTCCACTGCGACTGGCAAGAATATATTGTGGCTCACACCTATTTAGATTTCACCAAACAAATTCAGCTTCTTAACAAAGCCGATTAGTTTATTTGGTGAATAATATTTTAGGTTCGAGGGCGAGAGATAAAGACTCTGCTAAACATCAGATACCTGATTCGAGCCGCGGCGGAGCAGGCACAAATTATATGCTCTATTGTTTCATCATCTTCCAGACAAAGACGGCAGTCGGATCTTCCGACAGTCCAAGTTTTAGCATATGATGACTCAGACGACAGTGGCCTGTTAAAAGGCCTGTTCGACAACGTAGTCTAACATTTGTTTGGATATATGAAAGCCTTTGAATGAACCAATCCTGGTAAATTATGCCAGAAGTCTAAAGCTCTCCTTGCTGTCCAGGTATTTAGTGTTTGTTGGGCAAAACATATTGCGATGCCAATTGTAGGTTCTGGTCCAATAGAAACACGTGCGGCACCCTCCCTTGCAAGATAATCTACCTTCTCGTTTCCTTCCATGCCAGAATGGCCAGGGATCCAGACCAGCAATACTTTATTGAGTTCTCCTATTGAGGAGAGTCTTTTTTGGCAGTCTAAAACCAATTTCGACGTTACACGGTGAGAGCTAAGTGCTTTCAAAGCCGCTTGGCTGTCCGAGAATATTTTGATTGTTCTATGTATGAGATTGGCTTGCTCTACTCTCTCCACACATGAAACAATGGCGTAAATTTCCGCATGAAATACGGTTGCATAGGATCCTAGAGAGGTTGAAATTTCTGTCCTAGGTCTGCGCCCGTATAAACCTGCACCAGAGCCTGAGGGTGTTTTTGAGCCGTCTGTGTACCAACAGCTGTCTGCTCTTAATAGTTCATCCTTACGAAAGGACCCATTCATATCTATTTGGAATTAGGACCGGTATAAGGCAGCTTCAAGAAGAAAATCGAATTTTAGATGTACAGACTGTTTTTGAATTTTTGTAACTATTTCTAGACCAAGGTTAATACAAAAATATTCTTAAATAATTTGTAAATTATGCAAGAAAGACATACTCACCTAACCGATCAAGTGGCAATAATTTCAGATAATTATTTTAGATCGTGGGCGCCACATCCGGTTGTTGGTTTGTTGGAATTGTTAATAGATGAATTTAAAATACAAAAACTTCTGTTCCATTTGACACCTGTGCTATTCGAAAATAAATCCACGTAAACGAAATACACTGCCTCACAAACCAAAGTAAATAATAAAAAATACGTACTGGGAAGCGTTTTTTTGCGGATTATTCTTTTTTGAGGTGGTTAAGGTTAAAATTAAATTTAAAATGCCGTTTATCTAGATAAATAAAGATACAGTGTGAATCACGACCATTGATATAGAGATTTAAACGGAAACGTAGAGTTTTGAAGTTTTTATTCATTTCAATAGCTTGATGAAGGTTACAATTTAAAATAATTTTGAAATATATAAGATGTCCCAATAAAGTGGCGTGAATACAGAGTGGCCAAAAAGTCTGGAAACGGCCAATTACCTCAATTACCTAGTTGAGGATATGGAGATTCCATATTTGATATTTGCAATGTTGCCAGATATGCCGTTTACCTTGTTCTATTAGTAACTTTGGGTTTTCAAATTCATCACCCTGTATGTTCAGTCATTATTGGAATCTCCTATTCAATACGAGTTCAACCATATGTAACACTTATGATTTTATGTAGTCTGAAAGATCTAAAATACATAAAACATAAGTCTGGCAACGCCTATTTGTAAACTGAATTTTTATCCCCAATAAAAATAATCCTTAGGATTGAAATCCGGTGAACGTGGAGGCCATTCAATTCTACCTCTTCTGCCAATCCATCGTCCGGGAAAAATCTCATCTAAATAACGCTTGCTGAAATCATATCTGATTAAAATTGGATCCAAACAAGTTTCTCAGTGTAGGAACAATTTCATTCTAAGTAGAAGTTCATATTCATTTGACGTTAAATTTCCTTCGAGAAAGAATAGCCCAATTAACAAAATCACAGCATTTTACATTTAAATTTCTTCAAATCTACATATTTTGCACTGTTTTATGTATTTAAGACCTTCTATTCTAAATAAAATCGTGTTACATATGATTGAACTCGTATTGAATAGGAAATTCCAATAATGACTGAATATACAGGGTGATGAATTTGAAAAACCAAGTTACTAATAGAACACGATAAACAGCAACTCTGGCAACATTGCAAATATCAAATCTGGAATCTACGTATCCCAAAATAGGTGCACCCCAAATTTTGTACAATTAGGACTAGCAATTTACGAGATATTTGGCCGTTTCCAGACTTTTGGGCCACTCTGTATAAATTCACTTCTGGTACGGATAATTATTATTATCTCCGATAGTGTGGGTAGCTTCAATAACCTGCCAGGTTTCTCGTGTGCTGTAACGAATCCAATATCACCAAAACAACCAACCTTATTGTGAGTCATATAACTGACAAAAATACTCGCACAAAATTATTGTATAAATTGAATTGAATTGTGTGGAGCAGTGTAAATATTTTGTAGAAAACGAACACACCTGCGTTCAACCTACACAACAAAATATCGATTCAAGCCAAGTACAAATCCATTCATTCAATATTTATCTAAAACAGCAGTAGGCTATAGAGTTTTAACAATGCACAGTTGCCAAATAATTAATATTATTCATAACCCGTCGGAAAGCCACTAAGGTAATTAATTAAAAGAGCAAAGGAAATTATTTTTAAAATTAATCAATTTACAATTAATCATGTTATCAAACATTTTGCCATCGCGGCCGTCAAAAAACTCGGTGTGTTGCCGCAGCTCGCAGCGCCTTCACCACGCAACTCAATTCGAACGGCTTTAATAGAAACGTTTGCAGTGTGAGTGAAGTTTTACATGAATTAAAAAGACATTATTATGATCTATTGGTTATCCTGGTTTTTCTCTGGGACCAAAAAAAACACCCACGTAAAGTATACTTTACAAGTACAGGTAACAAACAAATTTGAATATTTTTTTAGGAATGTGGCAACGTTGCAATAAACTTACACGAACGTATTTCAATTTAATTATTATGATTTGTTTGTTAAACATTTCAAATCAACAAGTGTTAGTTTATTATGACCTTCTATTAGTTGGCGTTAAATACTCTCGACT